>OY101450.1:119393450-119692150 GCA_956483635.1 Panzeria rudis
AAGCCTTGCGTTTAAGATAAAAGATGTATTCAGCACTTTTATGTAAAAGACCACGAGGAACATTTATGCAGAACGTTATAGCCCGCTATATCATCGCTGAAGCTGAGTTTTCTCCCTTTATTTAAATTACAATTTATTATTATGTACATATTTACAATGAAGGTTTAGAGCAGGGGTGCCCACAAGTTTCTTATGGAAGACCAAACACTAATACGTTTAAGGAAAAACTAATTTTTATTCAATATTTTTTGTTGTAAGAACCAATGCATACAAAGAAAAAAAATATTTCATATATTCCCAGAGGTAAAACTTACGAGGCATTCACTAAACAGGATTTTTTACAGGCCTTCCAAGACCTGAATTTAAGATCCAAAAGTAATTCTTCTCTGCCTTCTCAGGCAGGCCTTCTAGAAGGACTCTACACTCGCTTCTTTTGGAAGGAGTATTCTACTTTTATATTTTTGGTTTTGTTTAATAAAAATGTTCTTTAGAAATAACAGACGTTCTCGTATTCTTTTTTGGCAAATAATTTGTATATAACACTGAAATTTACGTACAAGAGGCATACATGCTGCTACTATGCCGTTTATGTTGTAGCTACTACATCATGTTCAATTCGTTCCAAATAAATACATGGTTTAGCCTCCCTCACATGTTTAAAGAATTACTTTGGATGAAAAGGAGTTCGAAATAAATAAAACATTACGATAATCAAAAATATAAAAGCCGCTATAAAAATACCCAGATTAAAAAATGTACCTCCATTTCATTTTTAACAGACCTTACCTGACCCATTACTCAGCAGGCCTTCTATCAGGCCTGCTGAGTAATGGGTCGAGGAAGGCCTTGGTCCGCAATGACATCGCGTGTAAAAAAGAAAGGAGTATGTAATGAGAGTGGAAGTACTACAGACTGCTAAATAAGGCCTTATAGAAGGCCTCTTTACTCCTTCTATTTACCGCTGGGACGTATTGCTAGTGCTGAGTGCTATGTGTGTATTAAAACACACAGCCTATAGCTAAGTGCTTTTACAAAAACAAATGAGCACAAAGCACATAAGGCTTGGGCAACTCTGGTTTAGAGGGTTAATATGTTCTACAAAGACTTTCTGTGCTAGAAATTACTTAACCAGTTTAATTTTTCCTTTTCTAAAGTCTCAATTTGTTTCACAGAGCTTGTAAGATTTAAATTAAATTCAGCTGCAAGGGCGATTAGAATGAATGATTAAAAGTTAAAAAAAAACTTTTCGCAATAAAATTAATGCAATATTTCTCTTTATATAAAGCTTCTAAGAATGCCAACTTTTATTAGTACTATTGTAACTGTAAAGTTTGAATAGTACCAAAAAAGAAGTACAATTGTAGCAACGTTTCCATCTCTGATACACACTCCATTATACAATAGATATTTATTTACTCCTATTTATGAGCGCTATTATAAATTATTAGTATATATACTTGTTTTATCTATGTGCTACAATTTATATGTGTTTATTATTACTCGTAATTTTAAATGATATTGAAAATATAAAGTTAATAGATTTTTCTTAAACTACAAATTATTGCATATTTTTTTTGTAGTAAAAATGTTGGTCAAAGTTTATAGCAAGTATTTCAATACTACCTTTTAACGAAATTGAAATTGAAATACTTGAAAAATACATGAAAAGAAGGGTGTGCAAGCTTTGACTAGAAACCACTCAAAAAATGAATTGGTTTTCGTACAAAGTTTGTATAACAACCACTGAAGAACTAGTGATTCTCATATAAAGTTTCTAGACGAATTTATCGCTTTCATTACATAATCATCAGTTAAAAATTATTATTTTCAAATATATAAAACTCCAAACATAAACTTTATTAAATTATTTCAATATAGCTTTTACTCTAACACTTCTTCTGTCATTTTAAAAAGCTTTCTTAAAAGTTACAAATATAAACAGATTTTTTTTGGAGCTTTTTGATTCTTACAAAATCTGTTTACTTTTTGTCCCCCCCATACACGATTAACTAAAAAATTATTTTTAGCAATATTTTGTAAAGAAATACATACCCGTTATATCTCTAGCATATTTTGACCAGTCATTCTTTGTATATTGCGCTAATTGTAGTCTAAATTCTGTTGGGCTGTAGTTAGAAACTTTTCGGTTGTTATATGGAGATTCATCTAGAAATTGTAAAATGGTATGATTTTTGTTTGAATAAAGTAATTGAATTTGTTTTATTGTAAGCAAATTGCATGCAGCAATAAAAAAATATGTTAAGCTTATTTATATAAAAATAAAACTTATTGTTTCTAATACAAAAAAATTATATAAAGCTTTAACAGCATCCTAATATTCTACTAAAAGCTACAACCCAACTTTCAAGTTTTACCTAAAATTTTGAAAATACATAGTTTTAACAAATTCTGAATTTTGAAGACAGCTTTTAAAAATTAAGAAACATATAAAGCTCTAATACTCTCTAACCGACTTTTTAATATAACATGTTATATGTATTCTTAAGATATTTAAAAGCTTTGAAAATCATGTGAAATTTTAATTTAAAATGCGTAAGCAACAGTACGTGCATACGTATATGCTTTAAAATAATTAAACTCAACTAAAGCTTTAATGGATGTCAAAAGCTCTTTTTATCTCAACAAAAATACATATCTAAAGATCTAAATTTTTTGTAAAATAGACTAATTTTTATGCAATTAAGAATTTGTTTAAATAACGCATTGAAGCTTTTATAGCTTTGAAAAATTTTTTTAAATTGAAAATTAATATTCAATAGTAAATTGTTTCATTGAACATAATTTTAAGGTGTACACGTTTGAAGCCTTAGGCATTTATATAACCCTCTTGCTTATTTGTTAAAGCATTAAATTGTGTACATATTTTTTATTGTAACACAAAGAAGCTGCAATATACCTAAATAGGTTTTGAATTATTCGACCTCAAATCAACTAAGAAAAATGGTAAAACGGGTCTCACCCACTCCGATTTTGATGAAACAGCGTATTGACTGTTTTTAATATAATTTAAACACAGATATAAAATGTTAAGTTCCTGATTCGCATAGTTAAGGAGCTCTAACGTCATCAAGATTAAAAAAATATATCTAAAAGTTGAGTTTACCTATATAATTCCAAATGTCTCAGAAAATGTTGCAGTTTCAGAGCTCAACAATTTGCCGTTTGAAAGGTAATAAGACCCTCTTGAGGATAGTGTGATCAAACATTTTCTCGGCCCATAGGAAAATTTTAAAAAATATATCCGAAAATTTAAAATCGATATATCTTAAAAAGCGGCCATTTCAAAATTTTCTAATATAACGTTTAAGAAATTTATTATTTGACACATTGTCATAATTTTATTTTAAATGAAGTCTATTTGCTGATAGTTAAGCATTGTGTATATGCATCTCATTGGCGCTTTACCAAATCGTCAGTAGACTTCAACCACAACTTTGAAAAGTTACAAACCTCAAAAACAATTTGAGAATATACAAATGATAATATTTTCGAAAATCACAAAAGAATAAGATCAGCGTAGTAGGCTTAGAAACTTATACAAAGCCCAGCAAATAATTTTTATTCGATATGAATGTATTTTATTTTTCTACACCTTTCTTTGTACAATTAGAAATCCATTGGATAACAATAAAAGTATTTATAAGGCAAAATGAAAAATAAAATCCTTTAAGAAATTAACGGCTCTTTTCACAATGCACGATTAAGAGTTAACATGGACTTTAACCGAAAATTTCGCCATACAAAACTTGCCGTTAAAGTTCACGTTAACTCTTAATCGTACATTGTGAAAAGGGGTGTAAGACTTCCATTTACCAAAAAGCTTTTCTTTATTAAAATATTGTATTGAAAATAGCTTTCGTGTTAATTTGGGTAATTTCGTGCAAGTAAAGACACAGCTATATTAGTTTCCTGCATATGCAAAATATTTTTATAACAAAACGCACAAATAATAGAGGTTATTTCAAAAACTTTTTGACTTAAACTACCTTCAATTGACAATTTATTTATTATCTTCTCTTAATTATTAAAATTTTTACTCACAGAGACTGCATGATAGCGATCGTAATATATCATAAAACATTATAAAAGAGAGCTTTAAGATATGAAGGACTTAGTGCAATAACTCGGTAACCCACATGCATTCAAAAATTGCGTTTATATGCTCATTTCCATGCTAAGTACTATAGCTTTATATCAGGCGCGGATCCAGCTTGAGCTTTTGGTTGGGTGTGGGGGGGAAACTTCTAAGTAAAACATACTATTTTTCCAAACTTCTTTCAGAAACTCTATATAAATTTACTCGTTTTGGGAGGGGATATTCCCCTCCGCCACCCCTGTATCGGCGCCTGCTTTATATCCTAGAGAAGTTTTTGGATAAATTCTAGTATCTTGCAACTAATTATGCTGCGCATTTAAAGTAGAAAGTTACAAAAACCATACAACTTAAAATTTTGTTTAAATCGATTTATTCCATATTTTCGTTTTGTGGCTTATCCACTTATTGCACTAAGCCTCTCATATGATTAATGATTTAATAAAGCTTTAAATTATTAAATATATTTTCGAAATGGTTTTAAGGCTTTTTCTATTATTTTTTAAAGCTCTAAAGTAAAGAGCCTATTCGTAGTTGTTTGCTGCGAAAATAATTAAGACCTCTAAAGCTCTACCTTCTTATATAAATAATCTAAAATTTCATTTAAGCGTTATATTAAGCATTATGATAGGAACACAACTGGGACGCATGACGAATTTCGCCCAACACGACGAGCTCGTCGATAAAAATTCTATGTGTAAATTCGTCGTATGAACCACAATAGCGACGAAAACGTAAAAGCTGCTATAATTGATAAAGCTGTTTACTGTTTGTGCAAAGTGTGACCATATTAAAAAAATAATATATACAAACTTGAAAAATTACACATTATTAAAAACACAACTAACACCAATTTTTATAGCTAATTATTGTCCCTATTATTTCAAATGCTATAAAATGAAAATAAAACAATAATTAAAGTAAAAAGTTACTGTTTTTACTAAAACAGTTGAAAACTAAAATCAAACATGGTCACTTGGTACTGATTTGTTCGTCGTTCGCCGGCGTAAGAAATAGAAACAAATCTATTCAGAGTTCGCCGCTTATGGCGAATTTCGTCCGCCGCCGTTATAGTGTGTATTTTTATACACACAAATACATTTTATTTTTGGCGACAAATATCCGCGGCTAAAAATTCGTCGTTCGTCCCAGTTGTGTTCCTAGTATTACTTTTTTCTTTATTTTGTATTATTTGGCTAATTTACTACACACAAAAAGTTTGAAGCTTTTTCAATACTGTCATATTCTAAATCCCATGACTCTTTTAATGATGAAATAATCAAACAGAATTTTACTATATTATAAATTCTGTTTATTTTGAAAACTTTCTGCATGAGTGGCTCTAGATTTTAGGAAAAAAAAACATTTCTAAAAAATCTTTCCCATTTATAGATGTGATGGTTCACATACTTGACAAATAACCAAAACTTTAACCTTGATGATATACAAAGTACATACTTGAAAAAAATCTACTGTTTTTATTTCATTGTTTAATATTTTTTCAACATTTTGTGCAATTTAATTGAATTGATTTTTAGACAGAGAAAAAAACTACAATAAAAAACATTTGCATTGATATAAAAATTTATTTCTACTTTTTGGCTATTTTTTGCAAAAATAAAACTCATTTCGACATGACATTTAAAACGTCAATAATGAAAGAATTAATGAATTTTTTCCATTTAGTTTTTTTGTAGGTGTTTTTCATTTGAATATTTATTAAATATTTACGTGCTAGATTTTTAGCTTATTCTTATAAAGAAAACATCATGTTAACACCGACACATGTCAGTTTTTAAAGCAACCACTTGATTTTTATAAGATATACGATGTGAAAACTACATTTTTATAAATGATAGGGGTAATCACAGTCTAAGACAAGGCAAAAACATTTTAATTCCGAAATAATTATACAATTATTTCTATATTATTTGCTTTATTTAAATATCACTTATGATATGAAATAAGGGTTAACATGTCTTTTTAACCATTAAACCATTTAACACAGCAGGGAGTTGTCAACACAAATGAGTGAGATTTATTCCACATATTCGCTTTTATGTGTTAAAGACCAATTAAATGATCAATGAGTGAAAAAAGACAAACATTTAACAAAACAGAGTGCCTTTAAATCTGTTATAAATTTGTAGTAAAACAAAAATCATGAGGAAGCACTTTTTTATCTCATTCTAGTCATCATTAATGAATTCTGTTTTGTTTGGTTAAGGACCTTTGCGAACAGAGTGTTTTTTTATCGTTTACAAGAGCTCTAGACAAGTGTGAATTTAGGCAGCATAAAAAACTATTTAAGATCCATAATAAATCAGCAAGTAAAGCATAAAAGAGAAAAAAAATGTTAGTTTAACATTATAATACAATTCTTTTTTTTTTAGTTGGGGAATTCGAGGGACTTTTGTTTAAAAAATTAACCCAGTGAATTATTGGGAATTAGAAACAATTTTTGTTAGAAAGTGCAAAAAAACTTATACAGTATATAAGCCCAGAAACAATATTGATGGCAAAGTAATGACTTAAAATGCTAATAAACATACACCTCACTACTTCTACTTTGGCATTTTAACCAATTACTTTAATATGGCGATGTCATCAAGTACTTACCACATTTGGTTACATATAAAAGTTATAAATTGCAATATTTAGAAGACATTGAATACACAAAACATAATAAAACTTATATGTCTCTGCTAAGCATTGAACTCATGCTGTTTTCAGTTATTGTGTTATTTTATGCCAAGTGTTTTACACACTATGCTACTGCACAACTACTTTGTTATTGGCTTAAAATTTGTTTTTGCAACCATGATCACAATTAAAAATCCCTTGTACTTCCCCAGGGATTGAACTTTTTATCGGCTATATGATAAGCAGACACACTACTACTCTGCCAATAAGAAAATAGTAATTAAACGAGCCAATTACTAGTAAGCAATTGTTGAACTAATGTAAAGTAATTCAAACGGTATGTAGTTTGTGGTTGAAAAGTATGGCGTTTGGCTATGACAACTCATTACCAAGTTTTTGCTGGGAAATTAAACATTTCAATAAATTTTTGGAAAATTTGGTATTTTGTTGTGGGTTAAACTACACTCTAAAACACTTTTGTTGAAAATTAGGTCGGCAAAACTTTGCAGATTATTATCGACCTAAAATTACACACGCATTATTTTTGAACAAAATGTTTTTACTAAAAAAAAACCGATTGGTTGCGTGCAGGTTTGAACCGCGACCTCCTGACTCATAGTCTGACGTATCTACCATTCAGCCATAGCCGTATTATACTTTATGTTACGTTTTTTCCACTGGGGCTAAATATGTTTAACTTGAAAGGTTTTTTCTTTAATAAAATAACTACAAAATCGATGTAATTTTAGACCAGGAAAAATTTTCAACACAAATTTAGGCAATATATGATCGTAAATTTGAAGTAATGTGTAGAGTGTAGCTAATATGCCAGCGTAAATAAATATTCTGATCAACAGAGTATATGTAAACTCTTTAAGTGACTTTCCTCTCTTTCGATTTAATAATATTTTGAACGCTATATTCTTAAAATTAAATATCTTGTCTCATCATTACTTTTTTATTGTGACCGCTTCAAAAGGAATTCATCTGAAGTAGGTGTTTGTATTTAAAAAAAATCGCCTTTGATCTTCATATATTTTTTTATACTTGGTTATCATACGAGCATTGTTCTCATTTACATAGCTTTTATCGCATCCGTCAAATGTACCGTAAAATATTATATACTAAAAACTAGGGTATTCATTTAATCGGCCTTCTGTTTTAATCGGCTAACGCTCGATTAATTAATCAAGTTCTTGGCTTTATCGGTTAATAATCGGTTAATTTCGGTATAAAACGGTTAACCCATTAATAAACTTTTTTCATAAATCAAGTAATTTCAACACATAAAAAAATGAATAAATTATTTATTATTTTGAGTTTATTAGTAAAAAAAACAATAACATAACAAACATAGCAACTCTTGAACTAAATCAATAAAAAAAAAATCATAAAAATGTATTCATTAAAAAATTAACAGGTTTTTGAGATCATTATATCAATTATTTCAATAGTTTTCAGCAGAGAGATCTTCTAAAACAATCTTTCAGAAAAATAATTTGGTTTAAATTTTTAGGATTTATGAGATTCTTTTCTTTAGTTTTGCTAAAACTTGACTTGGAAAATTCCTTTCCGTTATCGTAGATCTTGAAGAAATTGAAAGGAATTCATAATGCAGAATATCTAGTTTCTTAGTCCTTTTCCTGGATTTCTCTAAGCGTATAAAATCTTCCATTATGCCATTAGACTTAACTTTTCTAATTGTTTCGGTTAATTCTGTTAAAACATTTCTTGCACTACTATAGTTTCTTCTGCTGTCAGGTCATCATCTGACTCATACTGGCAGAGCTCAGCGACGAACATTCTCCAAAAAAGTTTATATCCGAATTCCTTAGTTTCCGTTTTTGTACTGTATTTTAAAACACTTTAACCAGAAGAAAATATTAGTGAGTTCGCCTCTCATTAAATATAATCCTTAGATTTTTAATTAAATCGTTAGCAACAGTATTATTGGCTTTTATTAAATTATTAAACAAAAACTTAATACTCCCCTCGAGTTCAATTAGAGTAGCAGAGTCTTCACTAAGCCCTTTTATAGCCACGTCCAAAGGTTTTGTAGTGTTATTTAAGTTAAGATCGCTGAACACACTTCTTTGTTTGTATGAAAACTAATTTCTAAACAAACTTTTTGAATAGAAGACGAAACAAATAATTAAACACAAAAAATATTTCTAAAAAAATACTAAATTCGTATAAAAATGTATTGAGCGTTACGACGAAAAAAATTGTAAATATAACTTATATATAAATTTTAGGACATCAATAAAAGTTAAAAGCAGCTGAAAGGGAAGAAACGATATACACTCTAAAGCATTACTTCAAATTTACGATCATATATTGTCTAAATTTGTGTTGAAAATTTCTTCTTGTTTAAAATTACATCGATTTTGTAGTTATTTTATTAAATAAAAAACCTTTCCAACTAAACATATTTAGTCCAAGTGGAAAAAATGTAACATAAAGCATAACACGGCTGTGGCTGAATGGTAGATACGTCAGTCTATCAGTCAGGAGGTCGCGGCTCAAACCTGCACGCAGCCAATAGCTTTTTTAGTTAAAACATTTTGTTGAAAAATAATGCGTGTGTAATTTTAGGTCGATAATAATCTGTAAAATGTTGCCTACTATTATCGACCTAATTTTCAACAAAAGTGTTTTAGAGTGTAGACAACATTAACATTATCTCTTGTTATATTTTCGAAGAATGCATTAAGGTAGGTCGTATTGTGGTACGAATGTAAAATTTACATAATTTTTAGCATTGTCGGTCGATTTTATTAAAATTAGTCTCATTTGAAAGAAAAGTTATCCTGTTTTTCGCTCAGGTATATTTGTTTGTAAAGAATTGTTTTAAAAGGTAAAATTTTTTTTATTTTTTCATGAACCCAAGTCAAAATTGAAAAAGTGCTCATAACTTTTTATTTCGTCCTGCAATTATTATTATTTTTTGTTTTTAGAGAGTAGCTGTATAGTGCTTTCAAACGCTATACTCTTTTTTGTGGTGTATTTTTTCCCAAAAATCATTCCCAGAACTACCTCGAAAGCAAATGTAACGTTCAATACACAAAAATTTTAAAAAATTTAAGAATATGATTTTGTTTTAAAAAATTATTGTTCTATAGCAATCTAAGCTCAGTCAAACGAAGGGGAAACTTTCTCCTGACTCTGATTTTAAAAAAAAATATTCTCGCTTTTATTGTGACCGCTTTTTTCAGTTTTAGTGCACTGATTTTAACACTTAAGCTTAACATAGCTTTTCTCTTATAGGTCTTTCCATGATTTTATAGCGCAATTAGTTAATGAAACTAAAAGTTTTGTTGGGCTATTTTTTATGAACTCTTTACATTAAGTAGAGATGGTCATCGCTCACGTGATTTGCGTTAGTCAAGCTTGAACCAAGCCTGATCATCTTAGTCTGAAAGTGGTTTCTATAAAAGTTAATGGTAAAAAACCAAAAATTGTTTTCGCTAGTTGATAACATTTTTTCTTGGCCGTGATCACGTATGGGTGTTCATGAGCAGATCTTTTTTCTCGCGAGTATGCATGATAATGAGTAAAAACTGGCTAGTCCTACCATCTCTAATATGGAGTAACATACACAATGAGTATTACACATAGTAAGTGTTTTTTTATTTATTCATTCAACTAATACACATTTGCTTTTTAAAGTTTATTTAACGCATATATTTCAATTGTATTGTTAAAGTGAAGGAGGTGGGGGTTACGAATCTTGTCTTTTTTTGAAATTTTAATACATGTGTAGCTTTAAACCTCTTAGTATTCGCCTGTCTATCTGTTCCGTCCGTCCTTCCATCTGTTTGTTATTTTTATTGTCTACCTTTAAACACTTGCTAAAACTGTGAAGCCTAAAAAAAAAGTATTGTTCAAGTGGTGTCTTCAGTGAGCTTTAAGTATTGTAGGAGCTGTTGTTTATCATACAATACTACTTTTTTGCGTTCAATACACAACACACTTTCAACTGATTATTCAATGAAGATGAATTTAAAAAGTTTACAAGAATAAATAAAAGAAGCTCTCGTTATAAAATTTAAAAAAATAGCATTTGTATACAAAACAGAAAAATTTATCAAGTGATACTTGATCGTGGTATAAAAATTAAAGCAGAAGAAAAGAGATAATCAAAAACATAAGGGTGCCTAAGATTTCCTCAAAGAAGTTAGAACTTGAATTAAGTGCGGTGAGAATTTTTCAACGCACATATTCTTTATTTATCCATATCAATCATTTAGGTTTATGACATATTAAATATCTTTATGTAAAATACAAAAAAATATGTCATGATACACTATTTTAGTTTCACTAGTATAATTGATTGATCGTCTAAATATAAATGATATAGACATAGAGAAACATAAAAAAAATATATAAACAGGTGTCTCTAACATGAAATGTTTAAAACAAATGGGTGATTCCATGGTTTTTGAAACGTCTTTTTCCAGTTTACTATTTCCATTATAAGACTTTTAAAGATCATGTATGGGTCTTTCGATAAATATATAACACTTTAAGTTAAAACTAACAAGAACTATTGGTAGACACAAGCAAACACTTTCATACACAGAAAAAATTATCACCAAAAAATTTTCAAACAAAAGTTTGTCTAAAAATAGATTTAATTTTCAGTAAATGTTCTGTCCATACAAACACCAAAAATAACAAGAAAAACTGTGCTATAGAAAAACAACCCCGATGACGACACACAGACAAATAACAACAACAACAATGATAGCAAAAGTAATGCGATTGTACCAAGTTTGTTTATTGAAGATTTTTAAGTGAATCAATTCGTTAATGTCGTTGCGTCAATTCTCATTCATTCTTTTAGAATCTTTAGATAAACATTCAGACTTGAACACATTTAACAAAGTGAAAATTCATAAATGCCTAATGCGTGCCGATGATGATGACCCAGAGAAAAATTTTGATTGATATATTTAAAAAAAATCCACTAAATATTTTTGTTTAATTAATGGCCCTTTTCACAATGTACGATTAAGAGTTAACGTGGATGACCCAGAGAAAAATTTTGATTGATATATTTAAAAAAAATCCACTAAATATTTTTGTTTAATTAATGGCCCTTTTCACAATGTACGATTAAGAGTTAACGTGGACTTTAACGGCAAGTATTGTATGTCGAACTTGCCCTTAAAGTCCAAGTTAACTTTTAATCATACATTGTGAAAAAGGGACTAAGTAAACTATTTTGTCTAGTTATTTGTTAATATTTTTAGAATAATTGTTTTATAAATTCATATAAAAATATTGTTTGATATTTTTCAGAAAATCCAGTAAATCTTTTTCTTTGATTTAGTAAATTGTTTCGTTTACAATTTGTAAATATTTTTAGACAAACTGTTTTATAGATTTAAACAATTTGTTCACTGAAAAACACACGTTTTTTTTCAATGAAATTTTCGTCTATTTTTGTCTATTTTTACAAATTTGTTTGTAGGTCCGTTCATAGACAAAATATTTACTATTTCATTGAATTCCTTCGCAGAAAATGAAATCTACATAGTTTTTTCTGTGTACGAAAGATACTTGAAAGTCATCTACGGGTCTTTCCATGAAAGTTTGTATGTTTAAGAGTTTAAATGTTTGGATGTTTGTGCCACTATAACGCGAAGCTTGATTGACGGACAGCATATGGCCCAAATCAAAAGGGAGGGTACTTTTTAAGGGTGCAAAAAGGGGGAAATTGTACTTTTGGTACACTTCTTGTTGTGATAAATTTGGTGTACATACAGTTTATAGCCTACATTATCATACAGTGTTCTTTCTGCAGGCTAAAAGGAGCCAAAGATGGTAACGTTGGTACTCTTTTACTTTTCGGTAAATTTTGTGTACAGATTGTTTGATGTGAACGAAGTCAAACGTAAAATCTAGTTTTAAATTAATAGTACCCAAAACAAGTTGAATATGGTCATTTCCACACAAAAATCTATTTTTCGTGATTAACCATCTGCGACTGACGTGACTTCATTATAACAATTCCACTGACGTGGTAGTACCCTAGACACTATTTCGACTGGTTATATTTTCCAAGTTCCGTTTAATTTAATGTAGTAGTTTGTTGTTTATTGCAATTTTTTGTTACAAATCTTATTAAAAACAAAATTATTGACATGGCGTAAATAAGCCTTAAAACTTATGTACACCCATACAAAAACAAAAAAATAAACTTCTTATTTTTTTTTTTTTTGTAAAAAGTTTAACATTAATTTTTAGCTTATACCTAAGCTAATCAATATAGAGAAATAAGAGATGATATCAATGGTTTAATAAAAAGTTATAACGTATTTTGTCAGGTCTTACTCAACACTGACGTGGTAGACTTGTAGACACTTGTATGCTCACATCAACTCGTGCCCTCCTTTTAATTGCTTTCTTCGCACTAACGTACACATGAGTACGTAATAAGAAGGTACTGAAAACACCAGAATCGATATTTGTATAATTATGGCGTAAAACAATGTTTTCTGTTTACTGGTGTCTGCTTGACTACGACGTCAGTCGGAGAGGGTTAAGCAATTAAGCCTGCTTTTTCAAAGAAAAGCATCTGTTTTTTCCGATCTTACAAAACTTTCACTGCCTTTGCACAATTTAAGAATGTTTTATAACTTATTTTATAAAAAAGAAGAAATCTTATAAAAATATAAAAAGGAGTACATACAAATATATAAAAATAACTCTCACTTACCATCCTTTGGTGGACTTGCACATGGCGGCGCATAACTGCCTAAATGATAACCTGAATATGAATTTTGATGCATGGGCGGGAATGGATAACCTAAAGCACTGCGTGGACTGGGGAAACCAGAATCTTGACCACCTTGTGGTGCAAAATGCTGATAACTGCTGCGTATGCCACCGTAACTGCAAAAATAAAAATAATGAATAATAGTTTAAATTCTTGAAATTTTAAATTTAGCAAAAATACTATTATTGGTAATTCTCTTTTTTTTGTAATCTCTTAAGGAAAAGTGAAACAGTTTTCAAATATAAAGAAATAGATTGTGCCAACAATATGAGTAGTTTAGGAAAATACATACACAAAAAAAGATAAAAAGTTGGCGTGCTTAAAAACGTTTTATTACAAAAAATATTTGTACTTTTACACATAAATAAAACAATTATAATATACTAAAATATACCTAATAAACATGAACAAATACAAAAATTTCAAAAAAAAGAAACAGAATAAAAATACAAAATTTGTATGAACAACAAATGAATTTGTTAATACAAATTATATAGCCCAGTTAACAAATTTACAGGATGTTAAAAGTGTTAAGCAAATATTGTTGTTTTTAAGGAACAAATAATCGTTTGATAAAAGAATTCCGAAATAACCAAACAATTACAATTGTCATCATAACCACTTTTTAGATACATTTTTGTTAGGGGCCGTAAAATATACCCTGACATTTAGTGTTCCCAATTTCAGTAATTGTTCTTCACTAAATCATTGAATTTTTTGTTTGACTTTTATTTAGGACGCAAACATTTAAAACAACAAAAATCAGTTTTCTGTGTCGTAAAAAAAAACAACCCGATGTCGATATATGCACAAATAACAATAAGAACAATGTTAGCAAGAGGAAAGCGATTGTAACGAGTTTGTTTACTGAAGATTTCCGAGTAAATCAATTCGTTAATGTGTTTGCATTAATTCTCATTTAGTTTGCTAGAGTCTTTAGATAAACATTCAGGGGGGTTACTCTGTATTTCGAATCGAAGGCAAATGCTTTCGAATTGCAATGTAAATAAGATGCAAATTCGGACAGTTTTCTTTTCGAATCGAATTACAGAGTAGCCCCCCAGAATTGAACGTATTTAACAAAGTGAAATTTTAAAAAATTTTTAACGGATGGTTATTAAAACATTTTCAAAAAAGCTTTTACTGACTCAGGCAAAAGGTTTGTTCGATATATTACAAAAACTCCAGTAAATATTTTTGTTTGATACAGTAACTATTTTGTTTAGAATTTTTAAAAATATAAAACAAATTTTCATATTAATTCGGACAACAATATTGTTTGATATATTACAGAAAATCCAGTAAATAATTTTGTTTGATTCAGTAAATAATTTTGTTTCCAATTTGTAAATATTTTTAGACAAATTGTGTAATTGATATGAACAATTTGTTTATTGAAAAAACCCCGGGTTTTTTTTTCAACGAAATTGTGGATATATTTTTGCCTGTATTTACAAATTTGTTTGTAGGTCCGTTTCTAGACAAAATATTTACTAAATCATTACATTTCTTTACTGAAAATGAAATTTAGTTTGTTTTGTGTTTATGTTGTGCAAGTGCCTTTAATTTTTGCACAACGGTATATCTCCATTATTAGAGCTGATAAAAAATGGAGTACAGATTCGCGTTCAGCGGCCCAACTAAACTAAAGAAACAGCTTCTTCGATGAAGTAAAGTCACCAGATTCTTACGAAAATATAGAATTTTAAAGGGACTGCTTTTTAAATTCTATCATAGCTTGCGAACGCCTCTTCCGATTTATTTAAAAAAAATCCTTTAAAAATTTCATTTAAGATACCTTTAACTAATTCGTAAATTTTTTGCGAGCAATAATTCAGACATTTTTTGCAGTGGAATACAGAAATGTTTAGTTCGCGGTAGTAAATTTAATCATATCTATCTTTTGCAGACTTACACTGCATTAGAATAATTAATAATTCTCGAATAGAGTTTTCATTCATGATATGTATAACTAAGACCTAAATTTACATACAACCGAGATACAAATAGAGGCGAAAACCACACAGAAAAAAATAGACAAGAATTATATTCAATAAAACCATGTTATTAAAAAAATATGAATTTCAATAACATTTATCTTTAACATAATAAAATATTTCGTTGTAAGTATTTCTTTTCCATGCCGGTTATTTCTTTTCTTTTTATACATAAGTACTTAAAACAAGTTGTATCCCATAAAAAAATAAATGGGATATGGCTCAGCTAGAGAGTGTATGCTTTACGTCCGGAAAGCCCGGGTTCGTATTCCAGCCATGTCAACATTTTTTTAATTTATATATATATATATATATATATATATATATATATATATATATATATATATATATATATATATATATATTTTTATTTTGAAATAATTTTGTTATCAATATAGGGGAATTCTTTATCACAGGAAATTTGAAAAAAAAAATTATTGAATACCGGGATTTTTGTTATCAAAAGCGAAACTTATTTTTTTCTGTGCATGAAATATACATGAAGACTTATGAAAGGGTGTTACAAGCTCCCAACACAACGCTGTTATGTTCTGCCAAGTAGGTTAAAATTAATCAATGCACATTTTCTCTCATTTTTTGAAATATTGTCTAGAGCTTAATTCTTTCTGAATAAAATATTACAAAGTTTAGTCTAACAAAAATCATTTAGGTATGGAAATTTTTTTTAAAAACCTTTGAAAATTTTAACATTTTTGCTATGAATAAAGCTTCAGGTATTTAAAAGGAATGTAAAAATTGAATTCAAACACGTGGCGATTTAAAAAATTTCACTCAACGTTAATAAATATCACTTTGGTATGGGAGGTTTTAGCACCCATTTGTGCTAGAAGGTTTTTTCAAACAACTTCACTTGCTTTATGAATTCTTAACATATTTTTGAGTAAATTTAAAAACTTTTTTTTAACATGAAACACTTGTTTTATAAATCGAAATTCTCATAATTCACACAAGCAATAGAAAAAATTAAAAATATAAATTAAATAATTTAAGTAACAAGTGTTATGTAAAATATTATTATAACACTAAAAGAAAAATAAAGGAATTTTGGTTATAAATATTTAACAACATCCGGTTTCGTATAAAATAATCGTCCTTTTGATGTAACAGAACCTATAACATTTTTATTATGAAATTTTCTTTTCAAAATGGTATTTGAAATTTTATAAAATATTAACAAAAATACAAGTTTTTGTTGTCTCTTTTTTTTGGTTATTGGTATGGATTGACCACAAATGCTATAATGTTACGTTATTTCTATTGTTGTTTTTGTTGTTGTTGTTAGTTAAACACGGAAACGGAAGTGGTAAACCGCAAATACATACGCACAACAAACAATACAACTACTATATACAACATGCATACATATTTAAGACTTTAAGGCTGACTGATAGTTTGTGTAACCAAAAGATTTGGATTGTACAATATTTTTTGAAATTTCTACATATATGTTTGTAAGTTACTATTTATAGCAACCATATGTTTCTTTTTAGTTGCTTATATTAATGTTTTTTTTTTTTTGGTTTGCCAAACACGCCATATTTTTCCAACCACACATGTTTCCTTTCCTTTCGTTTTGTGTTTGTTTTGTGTTTAGTTTTTCAAAACCGCAAAATGTGCGTTAGTGCAAAAAATTTTATATAAAAAATATTTTACTTTGTATTAAAAATGGCGCTTTTTTAATATTTCATAAAATAGTAATATAGAGAATTTTATACAAAAATGCTAAAAAAAATTTTTACAAGCTATTAAACAACTGATATAAGAGAATGATACTATATACATATGCATACGGCTGATTTTCAGGACTGAAATATTTTGGCCAAAAGTACATTTCAGGTAAATGCAAAATGTATTTATACTACCTAAAAGAGGCCAACTTAAGCTCTATTCCCCTTAAATATTTTGTGATTGTGGTCTCTGGAATGTTCTTGACAAGTGTTTAAAATAAAAATTTCATACATTATGCTATTTTTTGCTCTTAAAGTTGACCGCACACAGAAAAAATTATCACCAAAACATTTTCAAAGAAAATTTTGTGTAAAAATAAATTTAATTTTCAGTAAGTGTTCTTTACGTAATCAATGAATTGTTTGTTTGGCTCTTATTTAGGACGCAACCACCAAAAAACAACAAGAAAAACTGTGTTGTAAAAAAATAACCCCGACGACGACATACACACAAATAACAACAACAAGAATGATAGCAAAAGGAAAGCGATTGTACCAAGTTTGTTTAGTCTATGTCCATACGAGTCAACTTTTGCCTCTGCAACTTTCTTAAATTGTATTTGCATTCGTGTCCATATAATGAAATTCTTGTTGCGCAGCTTTTGTTTCTTTTACATAGATTTTGTTGTTGCTTAATATTACAAAGCAGAAAACAAAAGAGAGTTGCATGTACATGAAGCAGTGTACCCCTTCCCAATCTTCTCACCTCTCTCTCCCTTATACTAAAAAGTTGCGCAGCAAAAGTTGACTCAGTTGGACATAGACTTACTGAAGATTTTCGAGCGAATCAATTTGTTAATGTCATTGCATTAATTCTCATTCATCTTTTTAGTCTTTAGATAAACACTCAGACTTGAACACATTTAACAAAGTGAAATTTCATAAATGCTTAGTGGATGATGATGACCCAGACAAAAATTTTGTTGATATATTACAAAAAATCCAGTAAATATTTTTGTTTGATTAAGTAAACTATTTTGTAAAATATTTGTTAGTATTTTTATACAAATTTGTTTATAAATTCAGACAAAAATATTGTTTGATATTTTTTAGAAAATCCAGTAAATATTTTTGTTTGATTTAGTAAATTGTTTTGTTTACAATTTGTAAATATTTTTAGACAAATTCTTTTATAGATTTAAACAATTTGTTCACTGTAAAAAAACGTTTTTTTTCAATGAAATTGTTGAGATATTATTGTCTATATATTTACAAATTTGATTGTAGGTCCGTTCCTAGACAATATATTTACTATTTCATTGAAATCCTTTTACAGAAAATGATATTTAGTTTTTTCTGTGAAAATTAAAAAATATATCACGAAAATTAGATAAAACTCTTCAGATGTGCTCAAAATAGAGCAATTATGGAAATACGACTTTTTGTAACATAAAAGTGCTCAAAAGTGCGATCGATATTGAAATGTTTGTTATACCAAATAATACCTTAATATATCAATACTACTATGTATATGTATACTACTAATATTTTTGCGACCCTTTGCGACCGTTCATAAACGTTCGAGATATCGAGATATCGAAACTGTAGTTTTTCCGGATTTGTAGCGGTTTTTAGCAATTGACTCGAAATGTTTACGGTGTACGAGCCAAACAGATCTCAGATTCGGATTTAGCGCATCGAAATAAATACAGTTAGGTGGGGCTGGTCAAATTTACAGACCAATTCCTTATTTTATGTGCCGGCTTTGTCTTTTTTTATTTAATTTAAATTATGAATGAAATTTGTTGTGTAAGTCTCGACACGCTCAAAATGCTTGACAAGCATGTTAATAGTATGAGTGAAAATTTGTTAGTATGTGTGACACAGACGACGGTTGATGGAAAATCTACTTGGTTTTGATTTTTCGCCAAGCACACGTACACGAATCTGACATCAAGCATTTTGATCGTGTCTAGACCCCTTTAATATTCTAATGTCATGCTTTAAAACTTCTTTTTATTGACAGTAAACAGAATTATAGAATTTTATTTGATATTTTTTTCGCCATCTCGAATTTTTAAATTTGATTATACGATTCATAACCTTCGACTCCAAAAACCCCCAATAGCTGATATCCAAACTCTGGCGCTCCTAGTTTTAGAGTAATTAAAAAATAATGATGGTCTCTTAAAAATGTATCAATATTATAGCCGCCATATTGGTTGCACAATTTCAAATTCCAAATTCTTTATGTAAAATATCTATCACGAGCTTCTATAGTTTCCTTTGTATATTTAAAAAAATTAAAATGTTGATTCTTTTTAATTTTAACCGCCATATTGAGTTTTTAAATTTAAATTTTAGATTCCTGATCCACTACTCTAAAAACCTCCATATAGCTGAACTGTAACCTCTGCCGCTCCTAGTCTTAGATTAGTTTGAAAATGATGATCTCTTGAAAATGTATCCATATTATAGCTGCCATATTGATATCACCATTTTAATTTCAAAATAACTGTTTGTAAACTATTTATCACAGGCTCCCGTAGTTTCGTTTCCATTTTAAAAATTTTAATTTTGTAAGTATTACTAAGTAAATATTGTTAACTTATAAACCAAATTCTAAGGATTTTTCTTGTTTTAATAAATGTAATGAATTAAGTAAATGTACTTCATACATTTTAATTAAAGAAAAAACTTTTCAAATTAAATATATTTATTCCAAGTGAAAAAAATTTTACATAAAGCATAATACGCTTATGGCTGAATGGTAGCTACGATATACTATCAGCCAGGAGGTCACGATTCGAAGCTGCACACACCCAATCGCTTCGCAGCCGTTTTTTTTTGTATTAAACATATTTTGTTCAAAAATCAACAAAGAGAATGCTTGTCTAATTTTAAGTCGATAATAATCAGTAACCGATTATTATCGACCTAATTTTCAACAAAAGTGTTTTAAAGTGTAGAGTATGAATATTTTTTATGGCTAAAGTCTTTAGAACGCGTTTTTAACATACAAAGAATGTTAAATTCTAAGCTAAGCACCATGTAACAATAACGCTGAGAAAATAGTTCGCACGTTTTGAAAGATATTTAAATTCCATAAGATATTGCTGAGAAATAATATGCCTTATTAAAATTTTTACAAATAACTGTCACTTTCTTGAACTAAAAAACAACAACTTAAAAGCCTATAAAAGTCCATCAATTAAATACCCAGAAATCTAAATTATATAATTGTCAATAATCCGTAGAAAATTAGTTACCTAAATAATTTTTCTTTTTTTCCAAACTCTTACCTAAAGGCACTTGATTTACACAAAATCTTAGCAAAAACAAGTCAAAAAACTTAATAAGGCCACAAAAAAAATACAAATCCTTAGAATCCAATAAAAATCGTCTAAACTTAATCATCAACTTGTCATAATTTAACCATTTTAAGCAAAAGTTTTTATCAAAAAAAAAAGAAGTTATAACACTTTTCCTTATTATCCTCCTCTTCAGAGGCCATAAAAAAAGAAACAAATAAACAACAACTTTAGCTACCATGACTCTATTATAAAAATCATTTAAGAAATGAATAGACAATTTTTAGACAACAAACGTCTTTAGCTGAAATAGTAAAAGTGTTAAATGTTTCATGCTTAGAGTGTATGTGCATTTTTAGCTATTTTGCTTTTTTGCTATTTTATTCACAAAAAAAAGCAGAAAAAAACTGAAACTGTCAGTCATGTTAGTTGACAGTAAAGACAGACATATAAAAATTATACCAATAAGTCACTATGAAATATATGGTGACACTCACTACTACAATCGCTGTTATACAAACAATCTCACTCACATATACGCGGTTGGTTATAAGGTGGTTAAACTGCAAGACCTTCAGGAAGAGGAAGGAATGGAAAACTATGTACTTGGGCGGCATCAAAATTACTCTATGTGTCGCGGAAAAAGAATATAAATATCCTTATTTTGCTAGATAGCAAAAGTTTGGCATGAGCTTAGCATAAGGCGTTTTAATAATGCATGGACCAAACTGTAACTATATATTATAGGTTTTAACTTTTAACAACGAGCTGCCATAAATCTGTCATATTGTTGGCTGGTTGGTTTGTATACGTGGCTGCCTGCTACACGTAAGAATTCAAGTAGAATCAATAAGATTTCATTTTGCTGAGTGTGCCCAAGGCGTTCGATTTGATGTCCATTATCAGGTCCGCGAACATCCCTGATACCATTAACACCAAATCGTCCGCATAAGCCACAACCTTGACTCCATCTAATATAAAAAGAATTGAATTAACAACGAGAATCCAAAGCAGAAGCGAGATCACCGCACCCTGTGTTGTTCCTCTGCACCTTGTGTTGTTTCTCTGCATGCCCATTTTGAATTTTCACTGTTGCCTAGTTTTGCAGTGACGTTTCTTACCCTCAATATGGTGATAATCCATTTGCTGATGTATTCCTCTACATCGACAACCCAAAGAGCCTGTTAGATGTGTAGTGCTGTTTCACTCGAGCGTCCCTTAAGATAGAAATGCTGCCTGTCCGAGAGTATTGACAACTACCACTAGGTTTTTCATTATTTTCCTGGTAAAAAATAGCTGTTTATCTATGTGTAATTGTAAATACAGGAAAATGTCAACATGATTTTACAAAGAAAAATTTTCCTTTTGAAATAACTATATTTCATTTTGATATAATACTCCAGTACATTTAAGTCGAAATGAAGCTGGTACTGAAATAATACGGAGAATCATGTTGAATCAAAATTATTTCAAGTTGAAACAACGTGAATTTGAAACTGAAATAACACGAAGAATCATGTTGCATCAAAGTTATTTCAAGTCGAAACAACATGAGTTTAATATAGCCATTTTATGAGAAATTGTACCTACGTGATGTGTATTAGTATAGGCATAAGAAAACTTTGTGTTGTTGTTGGCTGCTTCTGCCAAGACTTTAATACGGGCCACTTCCTTTGTAGACAGCGCGTTAACCACTGCAGCTACAACCGCTTCAAAATTTTTTTTTTAATAAATACCAGCATAAGTAACATGAATTCTAATTCAATATGATGATTTAACATACGATTTATTTGAAGAAATGTAACGTTGATAACAAACAATGTTATTTTAAAAGTGAAAAAAAAATTAATTAAAGGGATTTAAGGTTGGATTAATAATTATTCCGTTTAAGATTAATATGAAACAATGATAGTTTTAAATCAGCAACAGGAAATTTTCGCTGTTAGTGCAAAGTTTTTCGGCTATTTACATTTACTGTTGTCTGTCATAATCATCATCTAAGCAAGCATCAGAACCGTGGTCAGTTTCGGGACGTAAACCGCAAATGTAGACCCTTTGAGATGTTACATTGTAGTTATGAACAAAGCAAATAAACACCAACACATTTAACCAAACAGATATTTCTCATAAATTTAATATGATTTCCAATATAAATTGCGACATTTGCATTTTACATTGGTAGTTATTTCTGTGCGTATTGATATAATTCTCGTATCCAAATTTCTCATAAGATTATAGGCGTAATAATTCGACTATATTTACCCCTACTCTTTTCTGTCATAACCATCACCTGAGCAAGTATCAGAAGCCTGGTCAGCTTCTTTGAAACGTTATCAGAGTTGTAATCTCGGCAATCAAAACAATGGGTATTGTGCGAGGAAGCTGCTGGACGGAACGATATGCTTTGCAGGAACTGTTGCTACCCAACTACATTGGTACTATTTTGAGCTCAACAACTAAGCAAAGTATAGTGCGAAAAGTTCTGTCTATATGTCGAAAGAATACAGGGTGTCCCGTGGCTGAATGGCAGTGATGCTAGCCTATCAGTCCAGCAGTCGTGGGTTCGATTCCCGCCATTGACACCGGGTGTTTTCCGAAGACAAGCTGATCGCTTCGCGGATTGTGTTTGTTAAAAAAAATTTAAATTAACATGTCGCAATGTTTATTGGAAATCATATTAAATATATAGGAAATAATTTGTTGTTTTTTTTTTGTTTTATTTGTTGGTGTTTTATTTACTTGCTTTGTTTATAGCTACAATACATTGTTGTGCTCAATTGTGTCACTTGTTGTTGTTTTATTGTTGTTCGTGGTGTACCTATGTAAAAAGCTGACAAGCTTCGCATTACCAACGAATATTTCCTGCTGCTGATTTAAGATTACAATTGTTTCATATAGTTTTAAACGAAAAATTTTAATATAACCTTAAATCTCTTTGATTTAATATTTTTCACTGTAAAAACAACATTGTTATCAACGTTACATCTCACTTTAAATCAACGTGACTTTAACTTTAATTTCAAATAAATTTTACTTTAAATCATCAATTAAGACATGTTGAATTAAAATGGTATTCATGTTACTTCTGATCGTATTTATATAAGCGTATATCTTAAATATATTTGAGGCTGTTGTGCCAGCAGTAGTTAGGGCGTTGAGTACCAAGCAAGTGGCGCGAGCTCAAGTCTTGACTGGGACAGTCAACTACAACATTAATTTTTCTGATGCCTATGGGAATACATATTACTTAAGTAAAATCGTTAATAAAATAGCTACACTAAATTCACGCTGTTTCCTTCGGCGAAGTAAAATAACTAATAAAATGACTACACAGCTTAAAAACAACTCAATGCCTCTCGTTGACACCTTAGGGGCTTGCAACACTGCTCTACAAAAAAAAACTTAATTCAACATTATTTTTCGTGCGTTTTCAATGTTAAATTCCGGTTGTTTCAACTTGAAATAACTTTGATTTAACATGATTCTTCATTTTATTTTATTATTAAATTCATGTTTTGGCATGTAGGTTGATATGGTCATACCTGTCGGGTCGAAGGCAATTTGTGTCTCTAAATGGCTTGGTTTCTGGTCTTGAAAATGTGAGGTCGGGTGTTCCACAGGGTTCAGTTTTAGGTCCTACTTTATTCACACTATTTCTGAATGACTTATTTGCTAATATGAGTAGTAGTTGTTGCAGGCCGTTAGCATCTGCTGATGACATTCAACTTTTGTGGTCTGACGAATGGCATTCACAAGTTGAATATGAGTATGTTATTAATCGGGAATTAAATAAGTTGAATAATTGGATGGATGCTAACTTTCTGCAGGTGAATCCCAATAAGACTAAGGCTATGGTTCTTAAATCAAATAGATGTGATATGAATATAGTGAACTTGAATTTGCGGATTTGTGGCGCTGTGGTGGATGTTGTAAGTCAGATGAAATGTCTTGGCATTGTAATTGATGAGAAGTTCGAACCTCACATAAATAGTATATGTTCTAGAGTTTGCCTCACAATTAAGAGGTTATATCATGTTAACCTGTTTCTACCCCTACGAGTGAGACGAATTATTACTCATGCACTCTTGATGTCTCAGGTGAGTTATTGCATTGTGGTTTATTCAGGATGTAACATTGGTAGCAAGAATAGGATTAAAGGGGTGGTACATAGGATCGTTAGATTTGTGTATAGTCTGAGACCGAGAGCGCATGTATCACACCTCTTGAAAAGTTTTTTGAGGTTTACTTTTGAGGATTATCTTAAATTCCGCCTTTTTTGGTTTATATATTTAGAATTATTAAATACCAAAATCCCATACGTATAGCACAAATGATAACTTTTACAAGGACGTTAAGAAATCCTCAAATGATAGTTTCAAGGATTAATAATTCCACGTTTGAAAGATCTATGGTAATTCAGGCTGCCAGGTTATGGAATGTTTTGCCTAGAGAGTTACGTGTATTTTCTTTTTCAATTTCAACCTTTAAGCGGAAACTTGAAAGCTTTTATAACATGACACCACCTGATTACTAGCGTACTGGGTTCATTGTACAGCTCTTATTTTTATTGCGTTTTTAATTCTTTCATATAAATTGTGATGGGGGAGTCGTTGGGATGTTTGGGATGTTTTAGAGTGCACTATTTTTCTTTATCTGCTAAATACTCATAGATATACATATTTAGAAACATATAATACGAATTAAATTGGCCTAAGGCTATATGTATTATGAAATAAATGAAAATAAATGAAAATAAATAAATAAAATAACTTTGATTCAACATGAATCTTCGTGTTGTTTCAATATAAAATGCACTTTGTTTCAGCTTGAAATTACTTTGATTCAACATGATTCTTCATATTATTTCAGTATAAACTTCATTTATACTATAATATTAAATCAACATGAAATATAGTTATTTAAAAAGGAAAAATGTTTTTTGAAAGTTATTGTTAAATTATGTTGAATTAACATGAAATATCTAAGATAAAAAATCACCACCGAAAAATGTTAAATTAACCTTGTTTTCAACGATTTTAATATGAAATTTTTCTATGTGTGGCATGCAATAATGTCCATGGAAATAACACCCAAAAACAAGATTAATTTAACTATCACAAGAAATTATCACAACTTACGGGAAATAAAAGATGTTTCTGCTATTTTTTTTTGTTTAATAATCAACTCTTAGTTCCGTAAAAACAAATGATTTTTTCTTTATTTTTAAATGGGTTAACGTCATATTGAAGGCTTATTATTTCGTATCTTTAATTCTTAATTTTATATTTTTACTCATTGTTTGTTATTTTAATTTCAACTGGGAATCAAATCAAGTTCCTTCAGGTCTGAAATCCAAAGCACCAATCACTCAGACAAAGCATATGTTGCTAACCGGCAGCACAAAGTAAACATGTACTTTTCTTTAGTACTTATAACATAAACAACGAACAATATTGAATGGAACCGAAAATCCGCATTAAAGTGCGGATCAGAATCAGTTAAAAATAAAATTGTTAAGAACTTCAAATGTTTATTAATTTAAAAATTACTGTACGGAATATTTTTTGAATAAAGTACATACCGTCAATTTAATAATAGTTTTTTGAATGACTATTAAAATAAGTTAAGAATAAAATTGCTTAACAATTTAAATGTTTGTTCATTTCAAAATGACTGTACGGAATATTTCTTCAAAAAAGTACATACCATGATTTTAATAATATCGCGACTGTACCCATTCATCACGATCACTTATGTTGGCTATAGCATTTTCCCCACATAAGGTTTTTGCAAAATACCATACAATATTCTACTTTCTGGAGGTATTCAAAATCGAGTAAAAATCGACAAAATGTCTGTAAAATTTAACTGGATTTATCTATCAATATCGACTTCCATAACTTGCCCTCTGGCCGGCTAGTTCAACTACCGCCCTCGTTTTAGCTCATAAAAAAATATGACAATAAAAATAACCATAATAAATGCAAAATTTTAAAATTGCATGTAGAATTTTTGTTACAATAAAATAAATATACCGCAAAAAAAGTTTTATTTTATTGTATTTTTCTTTTTTCATTGCAACTTTTTATGATTGATGGAGCTACAAAAGTTAATTCTTTTTATAAAAAAAATTATATGAATTATAAATAAAACAGCATGTTAATGGCAAACCTGCTGCAATAAAACATTAAAAAAATAACATAACAATGGTATTGTTGCTAAAAAAATATTTTCCTCATTTAAAACGCCCTCATAAAAATGATGAAAATTTAAGTTAATAACACTATGCAACAAGAAAAACAACAAAGATAACTACTATATTCACTTTGGCGTGCTATGGTCCTGTAACTACCAAACCAGTCGAAATTTAAAATTCTATACTTATCCATAGAATATTAAATTTCGACTGGTTTGGTAGTTATATTGTAAAATTTTGTATTTTTGAATATTCTGCTAATTTGATAATAACTTAAGAACGACTTGTCCAAATTTGTTGTAAATAACAACAACAAAATTTAATTTAATCACCCTTAAGTTAAATTGATATAATTTTTATATACTTGCTGGTTTCGAAGTTATTCACACCGAAATAATGAAAAACACTTTTTCTGTGCAAAATTGAAAAGAAAAGTTCTTAAAATCTTGTAAAATATCGAAAACGTAAAAACCTGCCATTATTGTTGTTGTACCATAAAGTTACGTGACTTTTTTTATAAACAAACACAGGGCGCGAAACGATTTGCTTGTCTGCGGAATTCACTCAAGGTCTCTGCCCGAAATTGAACTGGTGACCTCCGCACTAATAGACTAGCAGTTTTATTACGATATTGACTCGAATAATGTTTGCTCGATTAATCGAATAATTGAACTCAAATAATGTTCGATGAAACAAAAAATTTTTCGAATAATTTAGGCAACTTTACTGAATCAGATAAAGTAATTGTCTAAAAATCTTTTTTCAAAATGATTAAAATAATTTATAAATTCAGCAAAATTTTTGTACTGAAAAATTGATTAAAAGTTGATAATAGTCAGCTCTTGACTGCAAACACCCGACTTTGGTCGAGTGTCTAAGCGGTAAAGAACTCTGATGAGATTAGCGGGAGCTATCAACACGTCAGGTCAACCCTCCGCGCAGTCAAAATTTTATTTGCCTACATGCTATACATTTATCTCTAAATAAAAATATAATTTAATTAAAAATTAAATTAATTAATTAATTAATTAAATTTTTGGCCACTCGTTTTATGAAATACTACACTGTTTGGCACCTTAAAGTATGGACACTTTATCGTTGTACAATTAATATGCAAAATAACGCCATTTCCGGCAATTTTTAGTCCTTTTTCTACCGCTTCTTAGCAAAATTTCAATACAAATTACTAATTCCGTTACGGAATTTCTGCAGCAAATCCTTGTGTACTAAACCCTACACCAAACATACAAAAAATTTAAAAATTTTTTTAACAACCATTTTTTTGAAATTCGTTTTTCAATAAACAATTTATATGATTCAATGAATGTTTCATTTTGAGCTCTTATTTACACTAAAAATCAACAACAAAAACCAGTTTAATTTTTAGTAAATATGTTGTTGGATTTTACAAGAATCATCTATAGGTCCTATTTCAGTAAAAAAAAATTTCTTGGCTCATAAATTTTTTTTGTTGATTATGAAAAAAATTATGCAATTATTTTATCTAATTCAGTAAATTGTTTTTTTGAAATTAGTTTTTTCGTATCATACAACAATTTTTCAAAATTTTCTTATAGGACCTAATTCATCATAATGAAGCTAAATATTTTCTGTAAAATGTGCTAACTTTAAAAAAACAATTTAATGAACGCTTTTTTTACCACAATAGAAAACTAAATAATATTTGTAAAAATTAATATAAATGTTCGCTTTTTAGTCCTCATATTTTGATATTCTCTAAGCAAAATTTAAAATTAGGTACACAACCCGCTTAGAAAGTAAATCCATTTCCATTTTTTCCAACATATTCTTCTGTATGCTAATAAAAATGCACTTTCTATTTCACAAATCATTCCACCAGCACCATTTGCTAGTTATGGACTGAAAAAATTTAATTGGAACTTAAATATATGATTTTTTATAATATTTTTGTTTATTTTTTTACTTTTTGTATTCTATTGTATTTGTAGACCTTTTATTCAAAATGAGCTACCTTGAAAAGTGTTGCTGTATACTAACTAGCTCATTACTTTAACTAAATTGAATTCTTAATGACGGAAATAAATTATTGAAAATGTTTTAAAAATTTGGTAGAGCTTGTAGTGTTGAAGAATTAATTACTTTGGTTTCATAAGTAAAGCAAAACTAATATAACTAAAGAAGAAAAATAAAAAACAAAGTTAGTAAATCAACCAAAAATTTTTCAGTAAGTTAACTAGTAAATTAACAAATCGATTATACTAGAATTTTTCTTCGAAAAAGTACCCATTCCAAAACAGACAGAGGTGATTATTATAAACAATATTCGATCTTCGACTGTGATCGAAAAAGCTGATCGAACGAATTTTCGTTTGGTATTATGACACACATTCGATGAAGAATAGTGCCATTGTGAATATCACTCATTGTCATTGTTCACAATAGTATATTTCTATCAGCTGCTACCAAAACTAAATACAATTTGTTGGCAAATTGAGTTACAAATAAATGAAAGAAAATAAACTTAAAAGTTATAAGAGTTTCTTCTATTAAACTAAAAAATAATATGATTTCATACATGAAAGATTTATGAGATCAAATTAATTTGTGCAAATTGTAAATTTTCTTCCATCAGTGAAACGTGCATTTCTAGTTGTTGCTAGGCACTCACGACATTATATCTGCACGAAATCTACAAAAATAGTTTAAAATTCCTGCTTCGTCACCCAAAATCAAAAACGCGGTTGCAAAGTACTAACATTTTCAACAATTTCTCACATACGCTACACCGTCGAAAGCAAAATTGTGTTCGATTGAAAATTCGTTGCACAACGAAATTTTCGATAGTACTGCAAGATCATAATACGAATTTGACATTCGATACTCGATGTTCGATAGCCAGCGAAGATCGAACATCGAATGCAACTCATAATAAGGGCCAGAAGTGTAGAAGGGCATCAAAAATAAAAAAATTCAACAGACCAATCTGCAAGTAGCCGACTAGAAATTTTCCCAATACTTTCTAACGCATGTGGCAAACCAAAAATGGTTGTCCCATTCGGGATCCGACCGCGAACTTGTTAGAATAGCCTATTTAAAAATATGTAATTTAACATACGTTCTTCCAAAGTGGGAAGCTATTGGGAACTTGTAGGGAAAATCTAACACGGATTTTTAATAGTGGTGCCTATTATGAGCAACTTTCGATTTTCGATTGTGGTCGAATTAACTTATCGAACGAATTTTCATTGGTATTATGGCGCACATTTGATAAAAATAACGCTATTGTGAATTTTTCTTATTTGGATTGTTCACAATAATACGTATTTATCAGCTGGCATTATAAATAAATATTGTATGTTTACAAATTTATAAAAGAAAAAAATTGAAAAGCAAAATTGTGTTCGATTGAAAATTCGTTATACAAGGAAATTTTCGATAGTGCTACCAGCTCATAATACGAATTTAACATTCGATACTCGATGTTCGATAGCCACCGAAGATCGAACATGGAATGCAACTCATAATAGGGGCCAGTATTTTTTACTCATCTTTGATAGAGGTGATTGCTGCTTACTCTTATCGCTTGGACAGCTTTAGCAATTTTTAATCAACATTAGAGTTTTCTATTTTCTCGATTTTAGAAAGTTTTTGCGAGTTATCGATATTTCCCTACTGAAAACCAATAGCGTCCCAAACACGTTTCTGCGTTACATCCCACTTGGACACCAAATGTGTTTGCATGAAAATTTCTAGTCGGGTACTTATATCCGTTTTGAGACAACAAACAGAAAAAATACAAGTGAATTTGTAGCCTCTTCCTTTCTTAAGTCATTTAATAAAGATATATCTAATTTTTTAACTAGTGCAAAAAAATTTTATCGTTCATAAAAATATTTATATTTTGTATATTCGCCGAGAGTATTTCCACGAATATGCCACAACCGTTACAATGATGGTAATCATTTGGATTGGTATTTTTCTCAGATACGATTTCTTTGAAGAATTTCCGACCATAGATCAATTATCACCTGGTGGTAACACCGTATAACCACCAGTTTATCGGTAGCTAACGTGAAAAGTCCGATATTTATAAATGAGCAGCCTGCCCGAGTAGAAATTTTCCCAATACTCATATTGGGGCCCGATTGGGAATGCATGTGGCAAACCCAAAAGGGTTATCCAATTTGAGATCAGATCGGGAACTTGTTGGGATAGCCCATCTACAGATTAGTGACTTAACATAAGTTCTTCCCAAGTGGGAAACTATTGGGAACTTGTGGGGAAAATCTAATACAGATTTTTAATCGTATTTTTTTCTCATCTTCAATAGAGGTGATTGCTACCTACTTTTGTTCCTTGAATAGCTTCAGCAATTTTAATTCAATATTAGAATTTGATATTTTCCCGATTTTAGCAAATTTTTGCAAGACTTTGATATATCCCCACAGGAAACCAATCGAGTCCTAAATACGTTTCTGCGTTACATCGGAATTGGGATCCCAGTCAGATCCCAAATGTGTTTGCTTGAAAATTTCTAGTCGGGTGCATGCCAGAGTTGCACCATTTCAATTGCTTTTCAATCGTCCCTAGAGGTCTGCAACACTAGGATCGGAAATATTGGTGTCATTTCTATATCTTGGTGACGAGAAGTTTTCATTGCTATTAAACAAGTTGCAATCGGGAAGTGCAATTGTTGTCTCTGTTTGGCGGTACCAAACCAGAGTTTGTGGACTATAGGTCTACACCAGCTGAATGGAATACGTATTTTCTGTGCCGCAACGAACTTCATCAGCATTCATGTGTCTTGGGTTTCGTTGAAACCTAAACAGTTATGCTAATCTGGTTATAAGTGAAGCGACACCTAAGCTCACCGCTTTGACCTGAAGTCGATAGAGAGATAATCTCATACAGTTTTCTTTGAGGTCTTACTACTGATCATATATATGCTGGCATCATGGGATCTGTTAGCCCACGGATGAGCTGCCTGCGCAGTTGGCTCAAGAGATAATGCTGAGGTAAACACCGTTCTGACTGGAATGCTTGCGGATTTCGTTTTAATGGGTATGAAGTATAATTCCGTGACCGGTTATTGGTTAAGATGTCCTTCCTAACCATACGTGATGTTTATATTTAAAAACAAAATTGCTAGGAAATAATGTTGGTTTAATGACTGATGCTCGGAACTGAAGCTGCGTTAAGTAGTCCTTTGTAGTTGTGTGCCGCAGAGGACGAGTACAGTTGGTTGCCTGTATTTGTGGTATATTTCTAGATTTCTCGTTATTCTATACCTAATGCTTGGCTACTTTGCTTAAGCTCCTAATATGGAGTGAATTTTGATAGGTCGAACACTTCTGTGTATGGTTAGGCGGACTATATAGAAGAAGTTGTAAGTTGCTTGTACCTTGCAATTCATTCATGTGCCTTCAAGAAGGAGCTTATGTTCATCTGGTATAGACATAGTTATCCCAATTCAATGAACGATACTATATTCACCATGCCGCATTGAGGTATCTCATAAGATTGTTAAATTTTTTGCGGAAATTTGAGTATCAAACAATGTAATACAAGGAACTCACAGAGAAGTTGAATAATTATAACATCACAGGCTCGCTCTTGGCAACTACGGCTATATGTAGCAATTCTAGCCATCAAGCATCTCTACTGGTCGCTTAATGATCCGCAAAAATGTCTATTAATTGTGCTGAGCGCTTGTCATGGTAACATGGGCTTATTTTCGTAGTGGTATGCAAATAAACTTCCGGAAAACCAAGCTAATGAAATAAATACTAACCATACTATGTGTTTAACTCTCAAGAGTAACACCATAGAAGATGTTCAATCATTCTGCTACCTGGGCTGTACAATCACAACGAACAATGGTGAAAACAAAGATGTTTCAGAGCGATATCTACCAATATGTGAACACATTTGAAGACCAAAGTATTTAATATATCTGTGAAACTTATATTCCTCTATCCAAAAACGAAGTACAACCTATGCAAGTTTTCAATAACCGTTGCCTACGAAGGATAACACGATATTTTCGGCCTAATACAATAGCTAACGCCGATGTGCTCCGCAGCACAAACCAACAGCCAATCCATTCGATATCCTAAAAAAGAAATTTTGCTGAATTGGTCATATACTGAGAGTACTACAACCATTGTTATCGGCACCGTGCACGTTCAAAAATACCTTGGCGCATAGTAACTGATCGTTATCGGAATAACTGCAGGGTTTTCCTACAACGAGGCAATAAGAACAGCCCACAACAGAGTCCGCCGGAAGTCATTAACTGAGACCGTTTGCTATCCAACTGGAGAATAGCGGATCATCACCTGAAAATATTCTTCCTAATCTTGTTACCTCTGCATTCAGAGCAGATCTAGCCAATGTGATTGCTCGCTGTCAAGGAAGTTACTATGTAGAGGAACTCAGGCACGAGTAAAGTCAGTCTGACCATATTTTTCTGAGCCATTTTGCAAAGTGGCAATTCTTCGTAGTCTCTGATATCCACCAAACTGCAGGAAATCCCTCGACTGTAAGTACGTATTTTCATGACTATTTTTTATTACTTCCTGGACACTGGCAATATTTAAGTCCCGGTGAATATTATCATTTCGTATGTACCATGAATGAATGAACTAGTCTTATGAGGTCATACTGTTTTCTTTGTAGTTTCTGGATGTTTGATGCGTAAGCAGTACCCCATATCTAGATGCCATATGTCTACATGAGTTTTATAATGTATTTTTCCAAGAAAACTTTTTAGTCCATGGCTACAGTTCAGCTGGGCCCAGCTGCTGTGACCTATATAGTTGTAATTTTGGCCTCAGTATAGCGGGGCCGTGTTATACATTGATCAAGACGAATTCCCAAATATTTCACTAGGTTTTCTACTGGAACAGTGATGGCAGCTATTTTTATGGGTGGGAAATTTCGCCTTGTGAACGTGAAGAGTACATTTCGATAGTTCTACATTTTACCTTTTATCTTTCACTTTTCTAAACAATCTTCTAGCTCGATGCTAGGAGATTATACTTGAGCCGATGACGACTTAACTCGGATAGCACATCCTTATATTGTCCAACTAGAATCGATGTAGAGTTGTACTGTCTTAGTGACAGAAGTTTCGCCGCTATATCGACAAAAATGGTGATTCTTTCCTGAGCATATCTATCAATTAGCACAATTATTAGCCAAAATTTTAGCCTGAAACACATATTCCAAAACAATTCCAAATCAAATGTCAAGATGCTGTATTCCCTTCCTTTTCTTTTCCCGCCAAGATGGAAAGAAGGATCTTAAAGTGATTTCTAAGTTATTTAAGCCCTTCCTTTTCTTTCCCGCCAAGATGGAAAGAAGGATCTTAAAGTGATTTCTAAGTTATTTAAGCCCAAGACCCAGTCTAACTAAAATCCTAGCTTGATTATAAGTTCATATCTCCTTCACACTGATACTGATAATCACGCCGCACTACTTGTGCGTACAGGATTCAGAGACTTTGAAGGGATGTTATGCAGAAGTTCTGTATAATTTATCTATTTTCCAGTTTTTTTAACAGCCCTCAAGAGATAACCCCTGCTCATGCAATGCATTATACTGGAACTAGGAAAATTGGTTATGGGAAGGAGGATACTCCCTCTATTACTTGTGCACATTCGGTTTGACTCTTTCAACATCCAATAGGAAGGGCCTCTGCAGGGAGGTTCCCGATTGGAAATATGCATATGCACCAAACTGGGTTCCGAATTGGGATGTAAAGCAAAAACGTATATTCAAACCGATGGGGCAAATCCTTCTAAGTTCCCTACAGGGAAATTCTAACAACATCCGAATCTGTATGAATTGCCAATAACGCGAATAGTCTCAAAAATATTGAAAACTCGAGAATAATTTCTCTAATTCTGATAACAAGTCGCTAAAGCTGCCAAAGGGATAAAAGTACACAAATGCCCCCTCCAACGAAAATGAGCAAGAAATTCGATTCAAAATCTGTGTTAGATTTTCCCTGCAAGTTCCCAACAGGTCCTCACTTTAGCAGAACTGATAGTTAAACCCTAATTTGTAGATGTGTTGTCTCAGCAAGTTACCGGACGAATTCCGGATGGGACATACTTTTGGGTTTGCCACATTCATTCCCCCCATATGTGTGTTGGTACAATTTATAGTCAGGCTATTCTGCGAAACGAAATTTCTCTGTAATACGTAGAGCGATTCTCTGGAACTTCGATCACAAATAAATGTGCTCTTGATAAAGAACGCGTTGTGTGTAGAAAAGAGCAATGTTCGGAAAAAATTCCTTGCTTTTAATTTGAGAAATTTTCCTGCGCTCTCCATTGGGATCAAACTGGGTTCCGAATTGGAATGTAAGGGAAAAACGTTTTTGGGACCCGATGGCTTTCCCATGGGGAAATAACGAAAACTCACAAGGACTTGCTATAATAAAAAAAAATTACAAACTCTAACTTTGGTTACAAATCGCTAAAGCTGTCCAAGGGACAAAAGTTAGCAACAATCAGCTCTATCCAAAAATTGGCAAGAATCTGTGTTAGAGTTTCCCAACAAATTCGCAGTATTTTGATACTTGGGAAGAACTTATGTTAAATCACTAATTTGAAGATGGGCTATCCCAACAAGCTCCCGGCCGGATATCGAATGGTATAACCCTTTTTGACTTGCCACATGCATTTCCAAGTGAGCCCCAATATGTGTGTTTAGGTATCTTCTAGTCGGGAAGATGTCCACAACAGGTCGGGAGAGTATTGCTTGATTCATCAATAATTATGATAAGGATCTGCGAGGAAAAATTTGTCATGAGGAGTACTTGAATCGAAATATTTTAGAAGCCTAAAATTGGGACTTTGACTGTAATTTTGTCTCCATTAAAGCAAATATGCAATATAATTTAAAAAATTCTGCGATTGATAACCGACTAACCTTTCACACTGATAACAAGATATCAAATATCCCAACCGAAAAATTGTTGATACTGGATTCTGTATTTCCAACTAAATCTTTAAACATTTAACCTTCTATTGAATTCCTCTTCCCACGAAAGAACACATTTCAAACTTACCCCGCGGCAGCATGTTGTTGCAATTCAACGAAAGCCGATTTGCCGGGTATATTACCACCGGTCGGTCCGCTGGCTCCACCACCGCCCGATCCAGCACCCGGTGTTATGCTGGTTGTTGAACCACCATCCATATATTTGGGCGTGTGAGGAGCATCCGGTGCATCCATGCCGGACTGTGGTGTACTGGGAGGCCCCTCGTAGGGGCTCCCTAGATCAGTGAAATTTAGCGTGTTGGCGCCTATTGAGGCCACTTTATCTAAAATTTTGAAGCCTTTATTTGACACAACACACGAACACAAAAAGCTCTGAGCTTGTTTATTGTAGATTTAACACAAAACTTTTCTTTCTTTCCTTCCTTCTTTCTTAATTTGTTTTACCAAAGAATGAAATTATTTTTACACTTTTTGAATTTTGTTGCAAAAATAGCACGTGATAATATTTTAAACTGTTTTGTTTTTAAGCAATTAATTTTTATTTGTATATTATTAAAAGATTTTATCAAAAATTAATTAATTTAATTAACACACACACACACACTGCGTTAAATGTGTATGTCAGAGAGAGACGCGCCAACAAAAAAGGTAAACAAACTTTTAATTACAGTTTAGAGCAGCTGATTTCGTTGCAACAACGACAAAAACAAACATCAACGAAAAAAAGTGAGTGTAATTAAAATTGATGACACTAATTATTAAAAGCAAACAAACACAACAAGAACAACAACATTTAAAAAGAACCGATACACTAACAAGAAATTTTTTATGAAATTGCGTAGGCTTTAATTTCAATTTTGAGTAAAAATAGGAGAGTTGGTTTCCACTGATGAGTTCCAGTTAGATTTCAAAATAGTAAGAAATTTTTTTCGTTAACAAGAGAATGAAAATTTTTTTTGTTTTGTTTTTCAGCAATTAATTTTTATTTGTTTTATTTTGGCTTGTGCTTTTTTAATTGACTCAATTTTGTTTATTGTTTTATTTAATTTAATTTTAACACTTTATTTTATTTTATTAAGCACTTAAGGCTGTTTGATTTTAGCTGTATAATCAAAAGCTTTTATTTTAATTTGCTTATCATAACAATTTCTTCTTTTCCATTAAGAAGGGATAATTTTAGTATTTTTTTCTTTCTGTATAATAATTATTAATTTGCGGTCGCGACGCGTTTTTATATGATTATATAGATTTTTTTGGAGGAATTTTCATTGTTGGTTAATGATTATTACGCGTTTTTTACTGCTGGGCTTTGAGTACCAAACACATTAATTTTTATAAGTGCTTGCTTGAGTTTGGTGGAGAGTTAAACGTAGTGACGGCACGACAAACGGCACACAACATTACCGCTGTAAAAAACATCAACAACTAACCATTAAAGACCATAATCAAAAATTTGCGACGGTGTGATTATTTTCCAAACACTTCAACACAACAATGCTATACACAATGGAATCACGAAAATACACACTCACACAACCAAACAAAATCACACACTCTTACGACGTTGCTAACGTGAGAGAGATGGTGAGGAGTACTGCAATAACAACAGAAACGTTAAACTAACGTTTTTTTATGCTTTTCTATTTTCTTTCGAAAACACAAATCCCAGCACTCACACATGCACACGGATGTGTGCTCGAGCACGGCTAGAAACGACAAAAACACAAAACCACAAACGTTACGACACACACGTTACGTTACCCACGTCTGCGCGACCAACCACGAACAAAGTGCGTGAACGACTACATACGAGGTGATTATTGTGATATTTTTTGCTATTGCCGTTGCTGGCTACTAAGCAACATGTTTTAGTTTTTACAAAAAACACTCATTCAAACAAACAACAACCAGTTTTCTGACAAATAAACAGGGGAAATATGAGAAAAACAATAAATTGTAGCTTGTGGCTCTGTGTAGTTGTAGTGTTAGAGTGAAACATTTGCCTACTCTGTATAAAGAGTAAAAGAGACATTCCATCCCTGACTGGAAAAACTAGTTTCCAATATTCAATGCAACCGACACCATTATGAAAGTGAGAATGAATACAATAAGGAAAAAATGTAAACAAATTGAGCATGTTTTCTCTTTTCCACGTACAGCCTCTCTAAAAACTAGCCATATTTTTTGCTCACTCTCAGCAAAGACAATAGATTATATAGTCTATAGTCTTTGCTCTCAGTAAGCAAAAGAAAAGTGATTGGTGGTGAATAAAACCGTATAAATACCGTAAGTAGAAAAGAGTACACAACAGCCGAAGCTTTTGGAGAACCTGTCTCAAAGAGTTTTTCTTCTTGTTGTACATATTTTGGTTCTCCTCCCACAAGAAACACATTTTTATTGTTTCTTTTTAAGCCAGCAACGTATTTGTTGTACGGATATGAAGATGTGTGTAATTATGTATGTATTGTGTATATTGTATGTATGTAATATCTGAATTTTATTTGAATTATTTTTATATTTTCCTTTTAACCAAAAAGCTGGTTAGGGTTTTTATTCTTTTGTTGTTGCTTGTTGGCTTTGTGAGTGTTTCTTTTGTTGCTGTTGCTGTTTTATGTAACATTTCTTTGTACTTTTTTATTTTTGTTGTAAAAATTTTGTGGAAACTTATTTATTTTCACTTGATGTAATTCTTATTTTTTGCTTTTGATTTTTCTTTTTGCATTGTATTAAACACCTCATCATAAATCCATTTATTTTGCGGTATACCCTACGCTTTTTAATGGACGAGAGTAAGTAATAAATTTTTCAAAAAGGTTTAAATAAGTTTTGGCAATTTTTACTGCAAGATTTAAAGCAGGAAACATCAACATGCTCTGACCACTTGACAAAGTTCATGGTTGTATACTTACATTCTTTTCAGTATGATTTTGGTTCAAACTGGCTGATGAGCGCAGAGGATATCGAAATTTGTACTGACAGCAAAGCTGAGATCAAGTCTTTATGGGTTGTTTACACATCATCCAGATTTATGTATGAATGCCAGATGTTTATAAGGAAGATGGCGAGGTTTCAAACCTAGAGGTACTCATAGTAAGGTACTCCGTAGGTTTTCGACTTGCGGTATAATTTTTATGAAAGTGGGGTTCATTGTGTTAGAGTAAGCAAATGGAAGAAGTGCGGTATCTATGCGTTCATGGTGCTGTATATGTACTGCCGTTTAGATGATAACTGGCCAGGAGTGCTGACTAAACGAGTTATCAACAAGAATGAACAACCATGTACCGCAAGAGGTAAAGACGGTTATCCCTGATCCAAATCCAATTACTGGAAGACGATAGTGGTCACTTCGCCAAAAGAAAGAAGGAGTTTCCTGGTTCGGATGCCGTTCATCATGGTAGACAACCTTTATGGATTGCTATTCAAGACTGCGGTTAGTCCTGCTACATCGGGTTCGAGTTCATGCAGATCATGCATAGCTGTGAAGAGCTGACTATTTTCGACTGAGAGCAGAGAAATGGGCGACGGCATGTAGTATTATATCGGCGCTTTTTTAGTCTCTTAGCTTCCGTCAGGAGCGACTTTAGCTCCTACGACTTGGAGTTTATGTGGATTCTTAAGAAGCTAAGGGAAAACGCGACTAGAAATTTTCCCAATATACATATTGGGGCCCACTTGAGAACGTATGTGGATTTGACCGCAAGCTAGTCCATCTACAAATTACTGATTTAACATAAGTTCTTCCCTAGTGCGAAACTATTGGGAACTTGTTGGGAAAATCTAGCTCAGATTTTTAATCGTATTTTTAGTGATCTTCTATAAAGGTGGTTGTTGCTTACTTTTGTTCCCTGGACAGCTTTAGCAATTCTCAATCAATATAAGAGTTTGCTATTTTTTCATGTAGAGTAAGTTTTTACGAGTTTTCGAAAGTTCACCACCGGAAACCAATCGGGTTCCAAATGAGTTTCTGCATTACATTAAAATTTCAAGTCGGGGTGATTTAATATAAGGGAACTTGGGAACTTGTTGGTTAAATCTAACGCAGATTTTTAATCGCATTTTTTGGTAATCTTCAATAAAGGTGATTGTTGCTTGCTTCTGCATCTTGGACAGCTTCAGCAACTTTAATTCAATATTAGAGTTTGCTACTTTTCAGGTTTGAGTAAATATTTGCAAGATTTTGATATTTCCCCACAGGAAACCAAATTTCTAGTCGGGTTACCAAAAGTTTTTCCCAAGTGGGAAACTATTGGCAACTTGTTGGTTAAATATAACACAGATTTTTATTCGAATTTTTTGTTCATCTTCGATGTAGGTGATTGTTGCTTACTTTGGTACCTTGGAGACCAAAGTGCTTTGCCATTTTTTCCCGATTTGAGAGACTTTGCTATTTTTTTGCTTTGCTATTTGAGCAAGTTTTTGCGAGTTTTCCCCACAGGAAAGCAAACGGGTCCCTAATATGTTTCTGCATTACATCTCAGTTGGGATCTCAGTTGGATCCCAAATGGGTTTGCTTGAACATTTCTAGTCTGGAAGAGTAACTACGGAGAGTAACAGAGATATAAATCGATAAAGGTGATATTTGCAGAATGTGTTTGGAAAAAGCTACCCGACTAGAAATTTTCATGCGCACCCAATAAGGATCCAATCGAAAAGGGATCCGTTGCAGTTTTGGTTTGCTTCGATATTCTCTCTACATATGTATGTATATAATGTATATATATATATATGTATATAATGGGACAAACCTTATAACTTCCCAACAGGAAAATACCCACAAGATCTCACTCGGTAGTTTGCCATTCACAATAAAATCACAATGGAATGGAAACTTCACATCACCAGCGAAAGTTTACATCTACTGATTTCAAATTAAAAATAAACACACATAGTACTTATGCTATTCTTCAGAAACGCCCAGGGTCTTGGCAGGAATCTAACCCGTTACTTCCCGGTTAATAGTGTAGCACACTATCCACTACACTACGAGGGTACCCATTGTTTCATATTAATTTGAAACAAAAAATTATTAATCTCACCTTATATATCTTTGATTTTCACTGTCAAAGTAATATTTTTATCAGCGTTACATTTTATTTTAAATCAGTATGTCTATAACTTTAATTTCAAATAAATTTTATGTTAAATCGTCAATTAAATCATGTTGTATTGAAATTAAATTTATGTTACTTAGTCTTAGTCCATACGTATCAACTTTTGCTGCTGCAATTTTTATTTTCTACTGAGAAAGAATGAGGGGGAATACATAAGGTATATATTTCTATTTAATCACTCTCACGCAAAAAAAGTTGCAGCAGCAAAAGTTGATTCGTATGGACTGGGACTTATGATGGTATATATGTATTTACTGACTTATTTATGAAAAATATGTTATGTTTATTAAAAGTTTAGTTGACAACTATTCTATAGAAAGTTGTCAAATAAGTTCTTAGTAAACATGAAATATTTTTTTTAAATAAGGCCGTTAGTGTTTATAAGGTAAAGTTTGAAGCTATTGTGGCTGCAGTGGCTAGCGCGTTGACTACCAAGCAAGTGGCCCGAGTTCCTGGCTGGGGCAGCCAATTACAATACAAATATGTATGATGCCTAGCCAATGCACATCACACAAATAAGATAATTAAAAGAATAGCTACATTAAATTCATGTTATTTCAAATTGAAATATCTTTAATTCAACATGATTCTTCGTGTTATTTCAGTATCAAATTCACTTTGTTTCAACTGGGAGCAATATTAATTCAGCAGGATTCTTCGTGTTGTTTCAACATAAAATTTACGTTGTTTCAACTTGAAATAACCTTGATTCAACATGATTCTTCTTGTTATTTCGGTATCAAATACACCTTGTCTCAACTTGTATTAACTTTAATGTTCATAATTCAGCATGATTCTTCGTATTATTTCATTATAAACTTTATTTTGATTTAACTGTACTGTAATATTAAATCAACATGAAATATAGTTATTTCAAAAGAAAACATGTTCTTTGTAGGTTAATGTGTAATCATGTTGAATTAACATGGAACACCTATGAAGCAAAATCACTAACGAAAAATTTTTAATTAATTTTGTTTTCGACGATTTGAAATGTGAAATGTTTCTGTATGATAAAATGAAAAATAATTTTTATTTTATGAGGTATGAATGAGAATACTGATGCACAAGTTTTATGCACCATTCTATGAGGCTTCGACACACATCTTTAATGTCGTAAAATATAAAATGTATAAATTTAATAGAGATATTTTCAAGAATTTATGTTTCGAAAATGTATTTATTTGTTGTGGGCTAGGTAATCTGTTATTTGTATACGTTTTTCATAATAATTATGCTTATGCATTTGTGATTCTCATTTCTTGTTTGAGAGTTTGTCTCTAAGCATACGAGTTTGAAAACATATCAAACTTGGTTAGCACCCAACGAAATGCAGGCATATAGATTAGCCAACCCACAACAAATAAATCAGTGGCGGCCACTCTCTCAATTTCCTATGCTCTCGTGCATAGGATGGTTTTTGACCATCAGCACACCTAACCTGCAGAGAAAATGACTAGTATGTGTTTAGAAATATATTTCAGGGCATGTGCTCTATCTACTGAACCAGTTTCTACTTATTATTGTTAGATCTGAAATTGTGTTTTATGTGCTCACACCTGAAAATATATCAATTTATAAAAAATAATTTAATTTACTAGTATAATTACAACTAGTTATATGACTGTCCCAAACGTCCTTTTTTGACTAGTATCGTTACGAGCCTAATTACAACTAGTAACACGACCGACCCAAAACGTAACTAGTTATAAATTTAGCTCATGAACAAACCGATCTCTGATTTGAAGAAGTAAATAAACTCTTTTTTACCGTGAGTCGCTTTAATGCTGAGCTCGACGAAGAGAAAACTGAATAAATGGGAAATAACTTGTTGTTTAAGTGTCTTTGTATATATTTGCTTTGTTCATAGGTAACATTTTTGACCCCTGAATAAAAATCGCCCGCTTCTGTCTAATTCCAAATCTAAAAATAGTCCGAGTTTTAGTCTATTTATGTATGTATGCATGAAACTCAAACATTTAAAGTCCATTGCCAGACCAAAAGCTCTGTGGTTAGAATGGTTTCGCCCAAAGGTTGATTGATATAATGGCACACAGAAAAAAATAAGTTTCATTTTTGATAACAAAAATCCCGGTATTCAATAATTTTTTTTTTCAAATTTCCTGTGATAAAGAATTCCGCCATATTGATAACAAAATTATTTCAAAAGAAAAAAATATATGTATATATTAAAAAAGATGTTGACATGGCTGGGATACGAACACGGGCTTCCCGGACGTAAAGCATGCTCTCTACAGCTGAGCCATATCCCACTTATTTTTTTATGAGATAAAACTTGTTTTAAGTAGTTATGCATGAAAAGAAAAGATATAACCGGCATGGGAAAGAAATACTTACTTACAATAAAATATTGTAATATTAATGACAAATGTTATTGAAATTCATATTTCTTTCAATAACATGGTTTTATTGAACATAATTTTTGTCTAGTTTTTTCTGTGTAGGGTGACTTAGACTACATCTGTAACTCAATACTCCAACCCTTCTTTATTTATTTAACAGTTTTCTTCTGAAATTTTTTTTCTCACTTATGAGTAATTTTTCTTCTTATAGCATTTTTCTCTTTGTGCTTATTTTTCAACTTCTTTATCATCGCAATCATCACAATTTTCATTAATTTTTCATTTTTTTTCATTATAGGAACCCAACTTTTTTTGTTGTTTGTACAATTATTGTTTCTTTTTCTTCCTGTTGTTCTTGTAATGTTTTGATATGAAAGTGCAAATATTTTGACATATTGATAATAATACCATGGTTTTGTTATATGTATTTGTTATTGTGGTTGTTGCCGTTGTTGTCATTATTCCATATAGCTGGTGTTGGTGTTTTATTTAAAAGTGTATAATTATTTTTATTTTCTACAATCAACACATTCCATTATTATTTAGTTGTTTTTGTTTTTCTGTTTTTATTTCTAGTTACAATTTAGTTACAACCATTAAAGCAACACCATTTACACGTAGATGTACTTTGTACTACAACAACAAAATGGCAACATCATTACAAAATGAATGAATGCCTGAATTAATTACCATAAAAAAAGAAAATATAATACTTTAAAACACTTTCTTATTGAAATTCTAAATAATCACAAAACTTTGAAGATATATTTCTTTTAGGGTTGTCTTTGTTTTGTTTTAGTGTTGATTTACATTAATATCAACGAACCGATTTTTTTTATTAATTACGCTAGTTTACAAGAAAATATAACCTCAAAAAATAGATATTTTCTATGCTAATACGGGGAAGCGTTTTCGACATATTAGGTGGTTAGCGAAAACGTGTTTTCGGCATATTTTAGCTATTTCCAAAAATGTTGAGAACTGTTCTTCTGAACTCTACAAATTTTGCACTGTTGCATTGATATGTATGTATGTATGTCTTTCTTTTTTTTAGTCAATATATGTATAAAATAAAATGTTCGGATCAAAATTCATTAGATTACGGACCTGAAGATTTGAAAAAATGTGAACTTTCTTACGTTTTTTATTTTTTTTCAAAATTCACCTTTATTTTATTTTAACCAATCGCCAAACGTGGTGATTTTTTAACTTGATTGGCGTCTAAATGTTTGATTTGGCGACATGGCGATTTGTAGCTATTTTCCTAACAAAATTGCACTTCAAAATTTTTGTAATTCAGGAAAATTAGTTTGTTGAAATAAATGCCTCCCAAACTCGTCTGCAAGAAATAAAAACAATGTGATTTTGATGATTTATCTTATATGATTTATTTGAATTTGGATGAGAAGAATTTACAAGAAATAATTTTTGGCGAGTTTATTTCTACTTTGGGCAGTTTTTTGCTAAATTTGTATACGATTATTTTATAAAATTTTATGACAAAAAGTATTATATAAAAACAAATTTATTGTCAAATACATATACATATATTAAGAAAAACTACATAAAATGTAATTTTGCGACTTTTAAAGATTTTTGGAATGAATTTGGCGAAATAGGTCGGACAAAAATCTGACATCCCTGATCTTAACGTGTTTAGTTTAAGTTAATAACATCGGAGAAAAAATGAGAAATTTACAACATTTTTAGTGACAACATTTAATTAGAATTTTTATTAAAAATTTCTTGTAGCACTTTCTCGAGTTGCCATTGTCTATATGCAGCATTTTATTGGTGATAAAAGAATAAAAAATTATTTGCTAGATTTTGTATAATTTTCAAAGCCTACTCTGCTTATTTTTGAAAATCATTTACATATTTGTGAATTCTCAAATGATTTTTGAAAGTCTGTACATAAGATAAAGGGTTTGTAACTGTTCAAAATTGTGTTTGAAGTCTACTGACGATTTGGTAAAACACCAATGAAATGCTGCATATAGACAACGCTTAAATACCAGCAAATAAATTTCATTTAAAATAAGATTGTGACAATATGTCAAATAAATTTCATACAACTTTATCATTTATAATTTATCATTTATAATTTATCATTTATAATTTATATATTATTCATTTTATCATTTATAATTTATATATTATTCATTTCTGACACCATGAATTATGTACAAATATTGGTGGCATCCAATAATGTTCAAGAATATAAAGTCCGCAGAGATTATTTCCACTTCAAGAAGGATGGGTACATCAGTCGATTTAACAATGCCAGCCTGGCGTTTCATCTCTTCGAATATAAAATGTTGGGCACCAAGACTACACGACATATTTTGTGGTTCCTATTAGGAACAAATCAATAAAATCGCATGAATAGCTATTTTTCTACGAAATGCAAATAAGCCAACAATCTCGACAAAATTGAAATTGCTCAAAAATCCTCAACTCAAAATAATTGAAAATTTTTAAATCTGTGATTAAACTGAGAATAAATCAATGGAATTAGGAACCTTTTTAAGAAATATGGGAAAAATACATTCGACTAAATTTAAAATCGAAAAGAAAAAAATTTTTCTATGTGGAAAAATTTCAAAATTTTCAATGGCAAAACAGATTTTTTTGTTTTGGTTTTTTTAATGTGCACATTAAAATTTAAAAAAGCTAAAATATGCAGGAAAACAGCCAAATAGGCAAAAAAATACTGTGAAGGGTAAAATATGTAAAAATATACATTAACAAATCGATGCCAAAAATCTTAAAACGTTCACAAACGTATAAAAATCTTGTTTATGCCAACAGACATCGCACAAAAAAAAACATGCAAATGCATATTTGCGGCTTCCTTGGTCATGATCATTAAAAAATCTGTATATTAAAAAGAAATAATCTGAAAACCGATTTGAGTTTTTTAGCGCATCAACATTTTTATATTCCACATATTTTTATTCTAAGGCTAAAAAAATTTTTATAAAATAAAACAAAAATTTCGTCTGAGAAATTATATTGACAGCAAAAGCAAAATTTCGTACTTTGTTGTTGTTTTCAACAAACGAAATTTTCGTTTTATTTTACAAAACCTGACAGGAAGTTTTAAATTTCTATGAAAGATAACGAAACTTCATTTCAAAACGGGATTTTCCATACAAATTCCAAACGTATAGAAACGTTTTAATTGACAATATTATGTCCTACTGTCTGTTTTTAGAAAATGGCTATACAATTTCCCACATGAGTATTTGAAAACGGATTTTACGCAAGAAGACGAACCAAAATAAGACTTTAACTCGATTTTCACTTAGCTCGACTTAAGATGTTTCTGATAAAATGGCAGGGATATGTATGTACATAGATACAGTGGTGGAAGAAATATTAGGGACACATAAAATTTTCAGTATATTCTTAAATACATACACACAGAAAAATTTCCATGTAAAATCGTCGAAAACCAGGTTAATTTAACATTTTTCGGTAGTGATTTTGCTTCATAGGCGTTTCATGTTAAATCAACATGATTTACAATAATCTTGAAAGAAAATTTTTCCTTTTGAATTAGCTATATTTCATATTGACTTAATATTCCAGTACAGTTAAATCAAAATGAAGTTTATACTGAAATAATACGAAAAATCATATTGAATCAAAGTAATTTCGAGTTGAAACAACGTGAATTTTATATTGGAACAACACGAAGAATCATGTTGAATCAAAGTTATTTCAAGTTGAAACCACTTGAATTTGATATTGGAACAACACGAAGAATCATGTTGAATTAAAGTTATATCAAGCTGAAACAACATGACTTTAATGTGGCTATTTTATTAATTATTTTACTTACGTGATAGTCATCAGAAAATTTTTCGTTGTAGCTGACTGCCCCAGCCAAGATTTGAACTCGTGCCGGCTGCATGATAGTCTACGCGCTAACCACTGCAGCCACAACAGCTTCAAACTTTTCTTTACTTATACACTAAATAAGTACCATCGTATGTAAAATGCATTTCATTTTAATTCAACATGATTTAAATGATTATTTAACATAAAACTTATTTGAAATTAAAGTTATAGTCATGTCGATTGAAAATGAAACGTAACGTTTATAACAAAATTGTTTTAACGATGATTTAAGGTTAGATTAATAATTTTTCGTTTAAAATTAATATGAAACAATGGTAATTTTAAGCCAGCAGCAGTAAATTTTCGCTGGTAATTCGTTTTTTGTCGTCTACATAGACGACACATGTAAGAATAAACAACAACAAGTCACACAACTAAGCAGAATAGTGAATTGTAGCAATGAACAAAGCAAATAAACACTAACACACTCAAACGACAAATTATTTCTTGTAAATTTAATATGATTTCCAATCAAAATTGCGGCATGTGGATTTTACATTCGTATTTTTTTCTGTGTGTATTTATATATCTTCGCATAAATAAAATTAAAAATACATATTAAAAATACAAATTAAAAATACATATTATTACATAAACTAAAGCAAAACCTACCCGAAAACATCCTTAAACTTTTAGAAAGCTACTTAACTGAGCGAAAATTTGTTCTTAAAGAAGGTAATTTTCAAATCCCTCCGCAACCCATTGAAGCCGGAGTTCCTCAAGGCATCATCCTCGGTCCTGTATTATATCTGATATATGCCTCTGACTTGCCGGTAAGCAGTAACATACACATATCAACTTTCGCTGTGTTCACAAAAGCCATCAAGAAGCCACCCGCAATTTGCTAGATTATATACCCCAGTTGGAACAATGGCTAAAACAATGGCGGATAAAAATTAACGAACAAAAATGTCTACACATTACTTTTACATTGTGCAAAGAAACCTGCCCACCTATACAAATAAATAACCAAACAATACCTCAACACACTGAAGTAAAATATCTCGGTGTTCATCTTGATCGTCGTCTAACATGGAAGTCACACATAAATGCAAAGGTGAGCCAAATGAAATTAAAAGCAGCTCAAATAAATTGGCTCATTGGAAGGAACTCTACTCTAAGCCTAGATTGTAAACTTCTTCTATACAACTCCATTCTAAAACCAATATGGTCCTACGGAATCCAGTTATGGGGCACTGCTTCGGCATCAAATGTAGGAAAAATTTAAAGGCAACAAAATAAAATACTCCGTACGATTACAGCAGCCCCAGGGTATGTCAGAAACAAGCAAATTCATAAAGACCTAGATGTGCAGCCGCGCCGGTCAAGACAGTGTTTTCTAAACACGTGACAAGCTACATAAAAAGACTTGAATTGCACCCAAATCCCCTAGCCCGAAACATCATTAACTTTAGAGGCCACACTCGGCTGAGAAGGAGGGACACTCTTGCTCTCAGCCGAGCACGAGAGACGTAAACAACCAAACAACCAGCCGCTGAAGCAAATATTTTTGTCTGGCACTGGCTCGACTTAAAAATTAAAAGTTTAGAGTTAAGATTTGATTACTTATTGTTAGTTCAATTTTATTTAAGATACAATAAATAAATACATATAACCAAAAAATAATAAAATAAAAAATATTAAATTCAAGCCTTTTAATTTGTCTATGTAAAAAATACCAAAAAGAAACAAATTACAATCCTGCTGCATTTGGAAATTTATGTAATTCCAAAATATATACCTGAAAAAAATAATAGTGACATTGTATATGGGCATTTCCAGAAAAAAGTCCACCTTGACCGAAAAATTAAAAGCTAACCAACCGATTTTGTCCCACTGTATTATAAAAGAGAAGCATCCAAACTAAATTAAATTTAAGAGTTCGAAGCTTTCTCTGGTTGGGAGGGCGAGATACTGAACTAAAAATTTGAAGTTCTCGTTTTGGTAAGTTTTGCTTAACATTTTCTCTATATAATTAACACTCCTAAGAGCAATTGCGTAATAATACTCTTATTGCAAAACTCTTGCTACAACAGGATTTAATCATAAAACAAATGCAAAAAATCAATTTAGTATCTATTAACGGTAAAATTTTGTTTTTCTTTAAATGATATTCCAATGTAACGTAACGCCAAACAAAATAGCATTTGTTTTCATAACATCTACGCTGATGATCGGAAGTGCGTGAAATTTTGCATTTTAAAAAAGATTCATAAACTAAGGTGTTAAGAATTAAAAACTCGCTTATTAAACAAATATTTAATTTAATATAAATGTTCAAAAGTGTGTAACGTAACGCCAGATTGTGAGTAATTCTTTTGCATGGTGTAATGTTGCTTTTAAACTTACATTAGATTTTGGTTTCTGCAGATGGAATCTTCGATAGAAAGTAAAACTTACTCAAAGCGGTACAGGGAAAAATTGAAATTGGATCCGCGTAGGCTTGAGATAAGCCGTGAAAAAACTAGGGAAAGAGTATCCAGATACAGAAAAAAGCTTTTGGAATCAAACCAAAATACCACAGCAAAAGAAAAAGAACAAAACTGTAAAAGGCAACAAAATTTTCGTTTGAAGAAGAAAAATGAAGTTGAAACCAATATAAATTCGCTATCCAATCAGCCTTACAGATGCAAACAAACGTTAGGAAAAGCATTAACTAAAGTAAAAAAAGCTTTGCCAGTCGATCCACAAAAAAGGGCACATGTTGTTGACATACTTTATGAAAAGTATGGCACACATAGTACATCATCTTTGGTACAAGAGACACAATCGGCAACAGATGACAAGAAACAGTTTGTTAAGGATTTTTATTTGAGGGATGATATGAGTGTCCAAGCTGCAGGTCGGAAGGATACTTTAATAATTGATGGGGAAATAGTACCCAAGCGTTTTATGTTGCTCACTGTTTCTGAGTCGTACGAATTATATAAAAAAGGGAGAAATATTAACCTTGTTAGTAAGTCAGTATTTTATGATTTACGACCAAAATACGTGCAAATATCAAGCAAGATACCACAAAATATGTGCGTGTGTAAGTACCATGCCAATTTTGCATTTATTTTGGAAAGCAGTGCTGAGGTTATAAAATCGTTTTCCTCCAATTTTGAAATATTCCTTAAATCCGTCTGTTGCAACATTGAGAGTGAAAAATGTATGACAAGTTATTGCAGAAAGTGCATAGCAAATGTAGAAAATGATTTAGTCCCCATAAAATATTTAACATCAATGGATAAAATCATTAAATGGAAACATTGGCGCAAAGTGGACAACCGAATTGCATTGACAGAAACCGAAGGTTGTCTATCTGATCTGATGTACGAATTAGATACACAATTGCAATTTTTTAACGCCATTTTTTCGTAAAACGTTCGCAGCAAAATTATTTTGAGACAAAAAAAAGACATATAAAAGCAGAAGATTTAATCCTGCAAATTGATTTCGCTGAGAACTACAGATTAATTTGTCAAAACGAGATACAGAGCGCTCACTTCAGCTACCGCCAAGTTACCATTTTTACGTGCGTTGCATGGCTGATTGGCGGAGTAAAATCCTATGCTATAATCAGTGACAAACTCAGCCACAATAAGTTCGATGTTTGCTGCTTTCTGACTACACTTGTAGACCTGATTAAAAAAGAGCATGGACAATATAAGAATGTTTATATTTTTTCGGATGGATGCAGCTCACAATTTAAAAATAAATTCATTGCGCACAGTTTGTCTGATTTTGTTTCTACATTTGGTTGCAAGGTTTTGGAATGGAATTACTTTGCGAGTTCTCCCGGAAAAGGTGCTGTCGATGGGGTAGGAGCAACTATTAAACGAGAAGTTTGGCAAATGACAAAAACAAAAAATTTAATTTTGGAAAACGCATTTGCTTTTTATCAATGTGCTCAAAATAACGTATTTGGAGTTAATTTAACCTACATTTCCTCGGAGCAAATCGACTTGTTTTCAACCTTGCTATACGAAAAGTGAAAGAATCTGCCGAAAATACATGGTATACAAAAAATTCATTTTTTATCATGCAGCGAAGACATGCAAATAAAAGCAGCTGAAACTGCATTTTCAAATAAAACTATCATAAAATAATATATCATGCGCACATCCATAAATAAAAAATATGTATGTATATACATACATAAATAACAAATAATATTTGTTATTTATGTATGTATATATATTATAGTTTCTATATAATTTCCTAATACATTTTATGTCTTTTCGTATTTTTTTAACAAAAAAATATCAAGTGGAAATTTGAGTAACGTAACGCCACATAACGTAACGTCAGACACTAATGCTAAAAGAAAAAAGGAAAAAAGATTTTTTTATTTGAAAATTTGGAAAAATAAATGTATTTTAGTCCATATCCTAACAAAAAAGTTTTGCGTAAAAAGACTTGCCCAATTCGCGGAGTTAAACAATTTTGTTATCCAAGTCAAACCGCACTTCCGTTTTTTGTAACGTAACGCCAGGTATTTTTTGAGTACATCTTGAAATCCTTAGGTCCGATCATTTGCATTTTTTCACTGAATATAGAGCTATGTAATCACTTCTCGAATGTAAGAAAAAAGCTTTTTAAATTTTGGTTTTTTAATTTTTTTTCAACATTTTGTCGTACAAATGTAACGTAACGCCAAAATGGAATTGCCCATATACATATTACAGAACAAAATTAGTTTTTACTATTTAGTCCTAATACGATTTTAATATTTGGTAGAAGCTCCTCTTTGACTACTTGCTGACACCGTCGCATGATTGAACTCACAAGATTGGCGCAGATATCCGGAGAATTGGAGTACTAAGCTTAATGAATTGTATCCCACATAATCTGTTTATTTGTAAGTTTTTACGTTCCGACTTTTTATTTTCTAGAGCTTCACAGAGGTACTCTATGGTATTCGAGAGTGGTGATTGGGATTGTCAATCTATGAAATTTTAGCTTAAAAATTTTTATGAGACATTATTGAGAAAAAAAAAATTGTGCCTATAATTTCTTCCACTACTGCATGTAGCTACATACATATGTACCAGTAATCGTCGATTCTAAAGAAATCTTGTTTGTGATTTTATCTCAATCACGACAAAATAAAACTATTTTTTTTTTGTTTATTTCAATAAAAACTCAAACAATTAAATAAATTTCTGAAGAATTTTTTTTAGTCAGCTTGAACAAAAAAAGCTCACGAAAATATTTTGATTACATTATTAAAATTTTGTTTCCTTCAAAACAAAATAATTGTTAAAACACAAAATAAAATAAAGATATTAAGTAAACAAACGAGACAAATGTGAATTTTTAGTTAATTATAAACATACTTACATACCTGCGTATGTGCAACAAATTTTCGTACATCGATATAATAAAATTCTAAGCCTACACATACGCAACCAATCTTATGCACAAAGCTAGACACTCTTAATTACAGCCAAATAAAAACAACAACAAAATTAAGAGATACATGGATAGTTATCGAAACAGTTAATCAACAGTTATTTTAACACTCAATAAATCTTTTACCAACACTATTAAACAAACATCCATACTTACACAAAGGTGCAAAACAATACTCACACATGGTAAAGACATTTTCGCTTGCATTTGAATGTGTACAATGTTAGACTGTGGTACAATGTTCCTACACAGAAAAAAATAGACAAGAATTATATTCAATAAAACCATGTTATTAAAAAAATATGAATTTCAATAACATATATCTTTAACATAATAAAATATTTCGTTGTAAGTATTTCTTTTCCATGCCGGTTATTTCTTTTGTTGTATCCCATAAAAAAATAAATGGGATATGGCTCAGCTATAGAGAGTATGCTTTACGTCCGGAAAGCCCGGGTTCGTATTCCAGCCATGTCAACATTTTTTTAATTTATATATATATTTTTATTTTGAAATAATTTTGTTATCAATATAGGGGAATTCTTTATCACAGGAATTTTGAAAAAAAAATTATTGAATACCGGGATTTTTGTTATCAAAAACGAAACTTATTTTTTTCTGTGTACCTACATACATATATTAAAATTTATATATTTACTGTGTCCAAAGCGAATTAATATCAAGTGGCCTTATCATTAAAATAACACACATACAAAGTAGGTGTAGGACTATTATTATTTGTGCTTTGACAGTTCGGGTTAAAATTTTTCTCTTTTCTTATATAGAGTTTAACTGATAGGGTGTAATCAACTGATGATCATCTGTGATGATAATGCTACCTGGTACTGAATTCGCCTTGACTGTGTCTTCACTTGTAAATACACAGAGATGGAGTATAAGAACATCAATTTTATTACGTTATTTTATGCAGAAGGCATTGGACAATATAACAAGAAACAAAGCGAAAATTAATTAAATCTAACCTATACAGAAATAACCTATACAGAAATAATTAACACCAAATAAAAATAAAAATCATGTTTTGAAATACTAACGATTTAATGTAAAGTCTAATGTGTTGGTGTTCTCGAACATAAACTGTGATAAGTTTTTCGAAAACTGGAGTATTTAAAAACGGATTGGACCCAAAGAAGACGATCCAGAATATTACCTTAACTCGATATTGACTTAAATCTACTTAAGATGTTATGACAAAACGGCGCAGATATGTACATATGTCGCTTTTATACCTTATTTTTCTTCTACATTTAATGTCATACTCAGACAGCAATATAGTCCGACGTTGTCAGAAACAGATGATTCTGGCAAATGCTTTATTCTTCTATGGCGTTTTCTTTTTTAAAAATATTTAAAATTTTTTTCCTTTTTACTAAAAAAATCGCAATTTACCATTTCTTTAAAGAAAAATTTTACCTTCGTAAGGGATGATACATACAATGATTTGTAATAAGATCACTTCCTCGAAAAATGAGTATATTATAAATTTTCATTGAAAAGTGTAAACAATGCAACATTTTTTTTTGTAGAAAAGAAACCGCCATTAGAGCCTTCTGTGAGACATTAAATATATGACTTGACTTACCGCTGTTGGATTTTGATCAGAACTGTCGGCCAAAAAATCAGAATTTTCCACGACACATCTGTCAGAATTCCTGTCAACCACATTTTTGTCAGAAGTTTGAGAGAATTCGTATATGATTCGGACTTTTTTTGGTCGACGTTTCTCTCAGACATCTTAAAAACGACGAATAATTTTGATGGCTGGGTATAGGGATAATTTCTTTTTTCACAAGTACGTCTCATAAAATTTTTTAAGCTAAAATTTTATGGAGTGACAATCCCAATCACCACACTGGAATCCCACACAGAAAAAATTATCACCAAAAATTTTTCAAACAAAAGTTTGTCTAAAAATAAATTAAATTTTCAGTAAATGTTCTGTCCATAATCTATGAATTGTTTGTTTGACTTTTATTTAGGAAGCAAACACGAAAAACAACAAGTAAAACTGTGGTGTAAAAAAAACAACCACGATGACGACATACACACAAATAACAACAACAACAACAATTATAGCAAAAAGATCTCGATTGCACCAAGTTTCTTTATTGAGGATTTTTGAGTGAATCAATTCGTTAATGTCGTAGCGTTAATTCTCATTCATTCTTTTAGTCTTTAGATAAACATTCAGACTTGAACACATTTTACAAAGTGAAATGTCATAAATGCTTAATGCATGATGATATCATCATGATGATGACCCAGACAAATATTTTGATTGATATATTAAAAAAACTATTTGTTAGTATTTTAGATTAATTGTTTTATAAATTCAGAAAAAATATTGCTTGATATTTTTTAGAAAATCTATTAAATCTTTTTGTTTGATTTAGTAAATTGTTTTGTTTACAATTTGTAAATATTTTTAGACAAATTCTTTTATCGATTTAAACAATTTGTTCACTGAAAAAAATACATTTTTTCAATGAAATTTTTGAGATATTTTTGTCTATATTTACAAACTTGTTTGTAGGTCAGTTCCTAGACAAAATATTTACTATTTCATTGAATTCCTTTACAGAAAATGAAATTAGTTTTTTACAGAAAATGAAATTAGTTTTACGAGTATGTGGTCCTCTAAAAAATAAACGTAAATGGAAAGTAAAACTTACAAATAAACAGGTTATGCATTACACGATTCATTAAGCTTAGTACTTTAATTCTCCGGATATCTGGGTCAATATTGTGAGTTCAGTGACGCGACGGTGTCAGCAAGTAGTCAAAGAGGAGCTTCTACAAATATTGAAATAATATTAGGATTAAATAGTAAAAACTAATTTTGCTCTGTAACATATAAAATGTCCGTATTATTTTTTTCATGTACATTTATATTTTTTAATTACATACATTTTGGAATGCAACAGGATAGTAATATTTTTTTTGGTAATTTTTACATGGACAAATTAAATAAATGCCTTGCATTTAATGTGTATGTTTATATAACTTTATTTATGCAAAAGCATATTTAAGAAAATACTGAAAGTTTCATGTATCCCTAATATTTCTTCCAGCACTGTGCATACATAAGTGGTTAAAAAAAATTAAAATATACTTTCATATCGTCACAGAAAATGCAAAATGCCCTATCTAACATTTTAAAAGTTTTAAAGGAGAATCATAAAACTTGTTTAAATGCAAAATATATTGACAATTAGTGCAAAACTTTGCAATATGTGTAAAAACTGATATAAAAACAAAATTTATGCTTCTCCTGAGTAATTCCATTTAGCCGGGTGTGACCATTTTACACACATTTTTTGTTATAAATCAAGAATATAAAATTGTTTACTTAAGAAATCTTTGCGGCTCGCAAGGACATTAAGCTTAAAGTCGTTGAATAACGGGTAGACACCGATAAAACACGATTTCTGCTCAGAATGGTCGTCAGAAAGCTGAGACGGGTGTGACCTTACAAATCTTAATTTTAAAGAATTATGACTTTCATTTTAAAATCCGTAACATTTTTACTATAAGGTACACAATAATTTTGGTATAGATATATTTTCAAAGTGTTTGTAATATTATTATGTATTTATAGTTTGACAAAAAATTCTTTTTTTATAAAAAAAAAAATTTTTTTAAAATGAGACGGGTGTGACCGACGGGTGTGACCTAGTACGAAAATTTTATAAATTCGAAGAAATAAAACTTTTTATTGATTTAATTAATATAAATAATATAAAGATAAACTATAAGATAATAATAAGACATTAAATTATTTGCTATCCGTTTTATTATAGACAGCAGAATACTTTAGCTGACTAGATTTTTCAATTCAATCAAAAGCAAAAACAGTGTAATCTTTTCATAGATTACGGTTTTTATTAATAATGAGAAAGGGAATAAAAGAAAATCTGAAATAAATATTAAACATACAAAGAGGGAGAACAAAATCTTTCTTGCAGGATCATTTAAAAGTGCCTCAAATTGACTAAGAAATATTAAATACTTTTTATTTTTTCTATAATTGTCATTCTCTAAAAAACATCAATTGAGGGATTTTCATTAAAAATTAGAAAATTATTTATTCCTTGCATAAGGCCGTTTTACGTGGAATCACTCTCCTGTAAAACTTTTAATATATAAGATAGGGCTTTTTGTATTTTCTGTGACTATATCTACATATTTAATCCAAACATTTTCAATCCTTTTTTTACTTTAATAACTTATTTTCACACTAAAACTTTCGTTTCTAATTACAATCAGTTTATTATTTTCCCCTACCCAGCTAAAAGTTTTTGATAGGTATCAAAACTTATTTAGATTAATACCGACAGCGCCATCTAGTTAACTGAATAAGTACTAAAGCTATAAGCAAAACTCTATAGAAAAGTATTAAGAAAAAAGGCGCCAAAACCAAGTGAAACCATAAAAAGGCAAATAAAACCAACAGCCAAAATACTTAATTTTTTGCTCATATACAAACACATACACAATCGCAGACACTAAAATACACCAAAAACAGCAACAAACACCTGCATTAAGAACAAGTTTTTTTGGATTTTGCATATAAAAAAACACCACACATTGACAGAGAGGCGTGTTTTTATTGAAAGATAGCCACACCCTCTTCATGGAAGTTTCACATAGAAAAGAAATCTTTTTCCAAAGAGTCTGCTCATAGAGAGAAAAAAACGGGTTTTAACTTCAAGTAAAATAAAAATAACATTTCTAATTGGAAACCATAAAGTTTATTTTTTGCATTTAAAAGAGTGCAAGTGTTTTTATTACGTTAACACACCCAATATATTTCCAGTTTTATTATTCCAACCGCTTAAATAATGGAAGTTACTAAAGGCAAGAACAACAACTACAACCAAGGTGGGGATTTTTTTTATTTGTGTGCTTACTTGGTGTTGTGTGTGTATGAATAGTTTTCTCCATTCATTGCTGTGGAAGAAAAACAAAAATGGCGGGTTTGTAGATGTGTTGGTTATATGTATATGTTTTTGTTGCTTGTGCTTTGAGAGAGTGTGGTGCCTTGTTTCTTAGGAAAAAAACTGCATTTTATGAGCAGGAACTGAGAATAAGTAAAAAAAAACTATAAAGGTTTTGCTTGATTACCCAAAAAAAAAAGACAACAGAATTACATAAATCTATACATACCTACATGCTATGGAAAAGGGAAACAGGAAGTATGAAGGGTGTAAATGGAATTTTTTGACAAGCAGAAATACACCAGCAGCAGGTAGAACACAAAACACACGTATACACTTTACACAAGGAATTCTTTTATCCGTCTATTCAACCAACTGTCTAACCGTCTGACTCTGACAAATATTTGTTGAAGTTTTAATTTAAATTTTTCTATTATTGTGAATATATTGTCGTTGTTGCTGGAAAAATATCTAGATCTTTAAAAATTAATTTAAAAGACTAGCATTCCTTCATGCGGTTACTCGTTTTTCAATCACGACTTTTTTTAAAGTTTGAAGGCAAATTAATACAATTTTTACGGCTTCAAATTGATACTAAAAAGTGCACAATGTTTAAAGAAAATATGCAGAAAAAAAGTACCTATTTGAAATGGAAGAAAAAAATTTTATAAACTATAAACCTTGATCAAAACATTTTCTCAAAGAGGTCTTTTGTAATTGAAAAAGTGATAATATATTTTAGTTTAAAAGTGGCTAACAAACATTTTCGGAACATTAGCTTGACAAAAATACTTGTTTGGTTTTCAGTTCCTACTTAGCCATTACATATTTCATATCTTTTAATAATGTATGCGGACATCTATCTAGACAGATATCTATTTTTTAAATGAAAAAGTCTATTTAAAAAGTAAGTCATGTATAGTCCCGCTTAAAAGTTGTATGCCGCTTTTAATAGCAAAATAGAATAATTTTGGAGTTTTACAACTAAAAAAAACTGTATACAATTTTTAAGTACGATCGGCTTGTAAGAAAGCAGCTCGATAACTGCGCCGAATGTTTGCGCCATGTTTGTAAGCTTATGTGGTTGTAATACTGATAGTAAAGATCACGAAAATTCGAGTGCACAAAATTAAGAAAATCATTTATTCCACTTTTACTTTTATACATACTTCATTCATTTTTTTTCTGACGATCCAAAGGCCGGCCACACACCACATAAATTTTTATATCACAATTTTGCAAGTGGTCTTAATTCCGTTCACATACTAGCAAACGCTATTTTCTTTGTTACGTAAGAGCGTTACGTAATCTGTGAACAACACCTGAAAAAGCAAAACAAATACGAGCAAAGAAAGACTTAATTAAAACCATTCCTATCGGAACTAGTGACATGACCGAACCACTACTGCGGTTATATTGGAGTATGCGTCTAATGTGGACCAGTGCCTCTTTTCAGAAGCTTTTGATGTCATGATAAAACTGCTTTGTCGTGCGTATAACCATTTGTTCGCAATTAAAGTTGCACATATGCTTTCTTGAGTGTTTAAAGTTATTGCGTGTGGTCGACTTTTATTGCGGCATAAGTTGCAAACAATTTTTGGTTACATACTACATTTTAATTTTAGGTAATTTTATGAGGACACGTACACTAAAAAATGTTGCTTCATACAACCAATGAAACAATTTTATTAGATTTTTTCTATTAACCCAATGACATTTTCACAAATGTAATGAATATATCATTTAAATTGTGAAAGAATTAAATTGGTTGAAACAATTTTTTTAGATGTTTTCATTTAGCCAAAGTTCAACCAACGGAATTCTTTCAGAATATTAATGAAATTTTAATTGGATTTGAGAAATTGCTATTAGATTAATGAACAAATTTGTTGGCTGAAGTAGTTGGCGCGTTGACCACCAACCCTGACGTCTTGAGTTCGAGACTAATTTCAGGCATACCATCATCATTATGACCTTTTCTGATATTCGTTGCTGTGTCATTGTGTTGATTGTTGTTGGACTGTGAAAGTGATGAAGGCATAGCACTGATCACTTTAGCAGTACCCGCAGTGATTAATAGCGACATATACTTATGCACATCACAGCACCCTCCTACGTCGGTATTGTAGCAGAATGCACGGTGAAGTAAAAAAGCTGTTGAAATGTCTACATAGTTTAAATAAATTAATACCTCTACTTGTCACGAGAGTCGGTGCAACAATGCTCTACAAAATTCATCAAAAAGTGCGAAAAAATGTGAAGTTGTCATTGAATTAATAAAAAATCTAATAAAATTGTTTCATTTGTTTAATGAAGCAATATTTTGTTAATGTAGTGTTACTTAAAAGGTAAAAATCATTTTTTACCAAGTTATTTTGGCCCAAGTTCGTCTAATGTGGAGCGCTAAGAATCTTTGCATTGCACACTACTGCCAAAAAAGAAAAGGAATTGGTAAATGAAAATCAGAGGACATGAAAGGAGGTATGAATGGTAACCAAATGAAATTAAGATGCATATGGAACAGTAGTCCATATTACCTACATATAATAGTCCATATTACCCGCCAAGTTTTTGATGTTGGTTTTTACAGTATTCACATGTTAAATTTTCCTACTTTAACGCATTTATTGGTTCAAAACTTTTTTCATATTAATGTGTATTGTCGCAAAAATGTATAAAATTTGTAAATAATGGTAGTCCATATTATAGGAAGTTACTCTTTACATACATATGTATGTATGTATATCTGAATTTTCCACTTGCATCAAAATATTTAAAATACAACAGCTCAATTCACAATCTTGTGCAAATGGCTTTGCATCGTATCATTTGCAAAATGGTATTGCATATTGTTATTCACCACTTAACAATTGTTAGTGGTGAGTATAAATAGACTATACCATTTTGCAAATGCTATGATGCAAGACCATTTGCACATTGCATTGTGAATTGGGGTAATATAAAATTTGCAGTACAAAATGAATTTTTCCCAGTTCTATGACGGGTGAAAATGGCTCGTGAGCGGTGAAACTAGACCAACCATGTTAATAAAATACTCACACCGTACAAACAGATTTTTTCCAAATCAAAAATATTTTTTCAAAGTAAAGAAATTAGACTAATGTTAAAGAAACCACCAAAGGATAGGCACCTTAGGTTTGCATCTAGAATCTATCACTGATTATCTTAATTATGTCAATGTAAAATTGGCAGACCCCTTTCCTATAAATTCCAGAACTTAAAAGGGTTGCTACTCCTTAGGAGTAACTCACGTCTAGTGAGATATTGTGACATATTATCTTTCCTTCATTGAAGGATTCGACGAAAATAAAATTTTACAGCACGTGTAACAAAAAATTAATAGAAATAATTCATTACAAACGAAAAAAATTACTTATGCTAATTTGATGTTCTTATCAATCAAATTGTTAATTGCTCTATATCATTTTGCGTGGCATTAATCAAACTAATTATCATTAAATATAATTGTTGATTTCTTTAGTTCCAACTTTAAATTGCAAATGAAATATTCTTAAAAAGGTCTTTAGTTCAAAAAATATATGTGCATATAAAAAAAATTCCCTCATAATTAGGAAACAGCAATGATATACTATAACAAATGCTAATTTAAAAAAAATATGCATTTATTATTTGATCTACTTTTGTTGACATTTTCCGACTGAACCAGATTTAGCCCCATGACATATTCCATACCAATTTGTGTTATTAATGCAAATATAGATTTTTTTTCATATGCTCAGGGCTTTAATTAAGTTTTCTTTTTATATTTTTTTAGACATGTGTATACGATATAAAAACAAATAAAAACTGAAACAAAAAAATCACTTTATTATATTTGTGAAAATAATGACAGGAAGTTTTGAATAATAATAAGAACTAGTTTTATCTTTAGCTAGTTTTTTTTTCTTTCAATGGAATTTCCAATCTGTATTTTGAATTAATAATTATATAGTCTACTATTTAGTTATGAGTATTTTAATGACTGAAATCAATTGGTTTTTTTATTAAGAAGAATTAATTTCATTTTGTTTGTTTTGTTAGCAGTCACTTGGGTTTATTGCATAGATCGATCAGTCAACTAAAGTATGGAAGTAAGTTACAGGTTTTTATCTTTTCTTAAAAAAACGATAAATGTTGTAAACCATTTTGTAGCTCATTTAATAATGAAAATAAATTTTTTTATCAAACAAACATTTGAGTATTATAGACGACAAATAAATCAACAAGCAAACCAAAAAGCAAAATACATACTTGCTTGTGAATCCAAATAGATTATTAGGATAAGATTCGTAAAGCTCCATTCACACTATGATAGTAATCACGCCAGTTGCTGTCAATTTCAATATTAAATTGGCCTTGAGAGTGTGAGAGTAACAATAACTGTCACAATTTCTCACAGAAATGAACTGTCATGGCAGTACTATCACGGCAGGTACTGTCATCGTGTGAACGAGGCTTAACGTTATATTCAGAAAGAATCATAATACTTGCTTAGTTTTTTCGAACAAAAAAAAAAAGATTATTGGAGAAAGAAATTTCATAGATAGAAAAAACTAAAATCAAAAAAAGTTTTAATAAACGTTTGCTTGAAATAAAATTAGTTTTCAGTAAATATTTTTACTGTGCCACTTAATTTTTTGATTGATTTTTATTTAGGGCACAAACACTATTGACAACATTCTAAAATATATCAAACTTATATAAATCTAAATTTATGTACCTAGTGCCATAAAGCGTGCAATATCCGTATTCATATATGTACATAATTATTAAAAAGTGTAAATTACAAGAGTGTTTGTTAAGATTTCTGAGAGAGGAAATATCTGGGGAATCTCATTTTAAACGTACATGTTGTGTTTTTTAACCGAGTTCAAAAAAGGAGAAGGTTATCAATTCGTGTGTACGTTTTTCTTTTACTTTTTTATGTTTGTACACGCATAACTCTGTCATCTGTGAACCGATTTTCAAAATTTATTTTATGTTTATGTTGTCTTCGTGAATCTAATTTACAAAGTATGCTTTGATCAGATGGTTGATACATTGGATTTCAAACCCGAACGAGCTTTGTTCGATCCCACTAGAAGTTAACATAACAAACAGTGAATAAAAATATAAATTTAATAAAATAATAATTAAAGATACGAAATAATAAGCCAGCCTCTTAACATTAAAAAATAAAGCAAAAATCAATTATTTTTACGCAGCTTGGGGTTAATTATCTAACAGTGAAAATAGCAGAAACAAGGAAACCTCTTTTATTTTTACGGAAGCTGCTATTAGTTCTTTTGGCAGTGAAATTGATCCAGAGAAATAAGGAATAATTGATGTTTTTTGGGTTTTAAGTCTGTTAACTTTTTAACATTTGAAGTTGAATAAACTTTTTGTTAAACTTAAATGAAAAATAAGTAGACCGGGTTTTAATTGAGTTTTGATTTATTTTATACTGTAATTTCAGTTAATTTTAGGTACGGAATATTTTGAGTGCATATATGATTTAAAATACGTCAATGCGGCCAATATTTATTTTTGGAAAACGAGAAATTTACTCGAATTCGGTATGCAAAACAAAGCCGTATAATACAAATTTCAAATCAAAATAAATTTCGCTGTCACTTATGACATTTTATAAATATGTCAAAATGCATATATTTATGAAATAATGTGTATTTTTAATATCCCGTTTTTCCGGGAAATTTTCTGGAATTTTCCGGGAATATTAACTGGGGTTTTCCTGGGATTTCCTGCCCGGGAATTCCCGATTCCCAAGCCCTAGTGACGACCCAGGCTTTAAGAATATTAAAACATATAGGTTGTCAAAGTTGACTACCTCCGACATGGAAAATCTTGGGGTCTCATAAATTTTAACAAATATTATACGATTTTAATGGACAAATGTTTACCGCGGTGTTTCGCGTAAAAGCGCTGAACACTTTTTATACCTTAAACGTAAGACTTACAAGATTTTCTATGCCAAGTAGAGTTGAATACACAAAACTTGTTCCCCTTTTTGTTCAGCAATGAAAAATCTAAAATTTTTCTCATATTTTTAATATTCAAAATTTAGAAAGAAATTTAAACAGAATAAGCATCATCCAAATAATGCTTTAAGCACTTTCAAGATTTTGTGCTTTGCTTTAGAATCTTGTAGATATATAACAATAATTTTAATATTTAACAACTAAACATTTTTTTGCAAATAAAGCAATAAATTATGAACGAAATATTAAAAATTTTTTTATTTATTGTAATTTAAACATCAAAGTAACATTATCAATGTCCGTCTCTTATGTGCATTTTCATTTAAATATTTGTAATCAACATTTTTTTCTTCATCGCCGTAATGACGATGAATTGTATTCTATAAGTGAGTGAGTATCTTGTAGTGCTATACATATACGAGTATCTTACTTATGATTTTATTTTGAAAGTTTTCTTCTCACAATTCCATATTTGTAAGTTCTATAAATTTTGCTTGGTTTCTTATGACAGCGCGATGGGAGCCAATTAAATAAATGTGTGTTTGAATGTTTTGTAGATTTTTACACACTTTAGTTTTTAATGGAGTTTTAATAACTTTTGGAAAGAAACTTTGCCAAACTAGAAATGTAACATTAGCCAGGAGTATAAATGCTTAATTTTTTAAAATTTTTTTGCATGAATTTATAGCAATTCATGAAGTGTAAATTGAAGAAAAATTAATAACAAACAAAAAAAAATGCAGAAATAATCAAATAATTAATTGAACTAATCAAATGGCGTTTATTGTTGAAAATAGTGATGCGACGATGAAATAAAACTTCCAGTGAAAAAGTGGAATAAAAATCTGGGCATGAAAGCTAAAGAGAACGTCAGCGGCCAGTATATTACTTTCTTGGTAATTCATATAAGTAAGTTAAATTAATAATTTCCCAGCAAAAACTTGGTAATGAGTTGTCATTACTACACAACATACTTTTCAACCACAAACTATATACCATTTGAATTACTTTACAGTAGTTGAACAATTACTTACTAGTAATTAAACAAGCCATTTATTCTCTTATTGGCAGAGTAGTTAGTAGTGTATCTGCTTATTATACAAGCGATAAGCAGTTCAACTCCTGGGGTAGAAAAATTGATTTTTTTTTTTTCAAATTGTGTTCATGTTTGTAAAAACAAGTTTTAACGCCGTAACAAAATAGTTGTGCAGTAGCCTAGTGAGTAAATCATTTGGCATAAAATAACACAATAACTGAAAACGGTATGAGTTCAATGCTTAGCAGAGACATTTAATTTTGATTGTGTTTTGTGTATTCAATGCCTTCTAAATATTGAAATTTATAATTTGTTATTTATAACCAAATGTGAAAAGTATTGGCTTACAATTATATCGCCATGTTAAAGTAATTGGTAAAAATGCAAAAGTAGAAGTAGCGAAGGGTATGTTTATTAGCATTTTAACTCATTACTTTACCATCAAACATATTTTTGGTTTGAGTTAAATGACTTAATGTTGGATATTCAACGTTGGATTTTTAGCCAATCTGACACAGTGGCAAGGTATAAAAATAATCATGATGTTAAGTTCGAACCTTATGCAGTCAGAAGCTTGTATTGGTCTTTTCACTTACTTAATGCTTTAAAATTCCTTTCTGAATAATATATGCAACAGCTCAACCACTTACACCTTATCTTAATAAAAACAAAGAAACCCCGATAAAACTTAAACCATAAAAAATATCAACTATTTAATTAATTCCTGTATAAATTTCAAAGAAATGGTTTTAAATTGTTTTTGCAAATCTTTCTTAAAAAGTGTTAAGCCAAAAGTAAAAAAATACAAGGAAAATACATATAAAAAATGAAATCGTTAAATACCTGAAATGCCAAAATTCAGGTTGTCTACGGTTGGTGTCTGTCGTAACATGTTCATTAAAATGTAATTTGATCAGAAAGGAAAAAGAACGAAAGAACAATTACCTTTTTGTTGTTGTTGTCGTTGTTGTTGTTGCTGTTAATATTTTATATTTCACTAGCGACAAGGACCTTTATTTTGCGAGTATTAACTTAAACCGATTGTGTGCGTAAAGAAATTGTAAATTACAAAGTTAAATGCCACAAAACGCATGCCAATTTTATGTTAAAAGAATATAACAAAAACTTTAATTCAATCATTTTGTAACTTAATACAAAAAGCACCCAGTAGTTCGTGGCTTGGTTATTGAAGTAATTAAGTCAATGAAAACCTCATTTAAAACTCAAGCAACGTCACGCTTCGCGAAACAGGTTGCTTTAAACTTATTTAAATGAAAATTTCACCAATATATGATTCAAGTTCCTGATCATCCAATGTAATAATTTCGCTAAACTAATGAAAATATCTCATTATGTATTTTTATAAAGTTATTTCATCATTTTAATGAAATTATTTCAATTATTGAAATGAAATTATTTAATTATTTAAATGAAATTATTTCATTATTTTAATGAAATTATGCCATTATTTTAAGGAAAGTGGTTAATTGTTTTAATGAAATTCAGATATTATTATATAGTCTTATTAATTTAAACTGTTTTATTGACTACTTTTGTAATAATTTGTAATTAATTATTTATTTTAATATTTTTGCTTATGATCGTTTGCATATGATCGTTTAGTTATTTCAAACATTAGTTTGAGTGTCTTTTAGTTTCCCAAGGAGGAGATACGGTGCGCGTCTCAACAGTTTATATAGCTTCTACGAGTGCATAGAAGCATGTACCAGTAATAGATGTTTTTTATAAATAAAACACAAGAAATTGTTCAAGTGACTTAAGCAACGGCCGACGATTCAAACACAAGGTGTCATGTGACCGTTGCACAAATATTTTGTCTGGCATTTGTCAATGTAATTAGAAGCTGTAAATGCTTACTACAAGCATTTGGTTATAGTGACTGCTAGATTACGCTACACTTTAATTTATTGATAATTCCATGACTACAAAGTCATACGTAACATACGTAACGACACTAATGCACGGCAGAAAAATTTGTAATGTTGTTGACCGCTTAGACACTTTATTTTCCTCATTTGTTTTAAAAGTAACGGCTTAACTACTTCAACCAACAGCAGTCTGAAAATAATGTACTACTCTTTGAGGGTATAACAAAAAGAAAGAGTACAACAGCAACAATCATCTGTGTGTCTCTTTAAGTCATCGATCGTACAACCCAAACGGTTAGACGGATTTTGATTTAGTTTTCTCCGTTTGAAAGGTGACTTGATCGCGACGGTTCTTAGCTACTTATGTTTGAAGAAAATCGGTTCAGTCGTTTAGAAGATATCGCATTTTTTTCTAGTTGTATCCGGTTGAATCTGTGTGTCTTTGACACCGTAGCTCCCAAACGGCTAGATTGATTTTAAGTTAGTAAATTTTGTTTGAAAGGTGACCTGATCCAACAAAATCTTTTAATTTATGTTTAAAGAAAATTTGTCCAGCCGTTTTGAAATTATCATTTATTTTGTTCGGGGGCTTTTACAATTTTTAATTTAATGTTATTGTTGTTCGCTTTTTGTTGGCATAAAAAACAATTCCTTGTTCTTTTTCTTCAGATTTTCATAAATGTAATGAAATTTTTCATCAAAAATATGAAATACGTTTCATTGAAATTATTCCATGCCAAAATGTTTAATTTTTTAATTTCTAAGAGTATATGGGTAATTCTCATTTCGTATCCGTTGAAAGTATAGTAAAATATTTAATAAAATAAACGCATACATTTGAAAATGAAAACTGCTTTAGCATGATTTAATATATAATAAATAAATGTTACATAAGTTTTGTTTCTGTAGGAATGTCCATTATGTGGTAAAAACGTAGAACGAAAATACTGTTTATACTCTCTTTATACAAAATGGCGTGTCCGTAACTTGCAGTCTACACCTAAAGTGACTAACTTTATCATTAACTTAAAGTTAATGTCAAGTGTAGACTGCTCAAGTTAGTGCTTCTTTCAAGTTATAACATAATTTTTAGTGCATTTGCTTTAACAACGCAGTCATAACTTTAGAATATTCCTCTGCGACTGACGTGACTTTATTATCACAATTCTACTGACCTGGTAGTACACTAGACACTATTTCGACTGCTTATATTTTGCAAGTTCCGTTTGTAAACCCACTGAAAATATTTTTGATTTTAGTTTAATGTAGTTTGTTATTTATTGTAATTGTTTGTTGAAAACAAAAGGACAAATCGTATTACAAACAAAATTATTGGTATGGCATAAATTAGCCTTAAAAAACTTACATCCATACAAAAACAAAAAAAACTACATATATAATTTTTTGGGTAAAAAGTTTAACATTAATTTTAGCTTATACCTAAGCTAATCAATATAGAGAAAAAAGAGATATCAATGGTTTAATAAAAAGTTATAACGTATTTTGTCAGGTCTAACTCAATACTGACGTGGTAGACTTGTAGACACTTGCATGCTCACATCATTACTTTCTTCGCACTAACATACACATGAGTACGTAATAAGAAGGTACTGAAAACACCAGAATCGCTATATGTATAATTATGGCGTAAAACAATGTTTTCTGTTAAATGGTGTCTGCTAGACTACGACGTCAGTCGCAGAGGGTTATAACAGCTCCACTGGTAAAAGGAAGCTGTACGGAAGCCTTTTAGAAGGCAGCGTAACTTAAAAACTATCAAACAAAAACCATCTTTTAGAATTGATATTTCTTTTAAATGAAATTTTAAGAAAGAAAGCATTTCTTCGACATCGATAAACAGGGTAATCTCTCTGCTTGCGAACTAGTGGGTATGCAGCCCCCCCTCAAACTGCTTTATATTGACAAAAATCGTATTTGCTCCATCTCTTAAATACTTGAGACAGGTTCTTCTTTTCCTGTTTGTTGTTATTCTTTATTGTTTTCACCTTGGTTGAAAATCGTGTGAATTTCCTTAATATGCTGACTTTTGTTGCAGTTCAATACAATTCATTTAAATACATTTCATTTTCAAGTTGTCTATGGTCAACCAATTCTTTTCGTTTTTGTCTCATCTCACTCTGCTCGCAATGACTTGATGGCAGAAAACTTCTTTTTTTTTCTCAAGTTCTTCGTTTTGCTTCATTGTTTAAAAAATAATTTTAATTTTCGCACTTAATTGTTTGTTGTTGTTGTTGTTGTTGCATTTGATGTTATTAATTTAACTACTTTTGTTTTGTTGTTCTTCTTGAAGTTCCATTCACTTTCAGTGTTCTGAAGTACAACAAGACTCTTCTCACATTTCTTTATGAATATGTTTTTGTTGTTGTCTATATAATTTATCAAGGTTGATTGATTTCATTTTTATGTTCTTGGTTTTTTTTTTGCTGTTACAAATGAATTTTCTTTATATAAATTTAATGAAGTGTATGAAATTTGTTGGATTTTTACAGTGTGTGGACAAAATTAGTGCAACGTTTGTGTAAAATGTTGGTATTTTTTGCAATATTCCCATTAAAGCGATTTAGCGGTGTCAGTGTGTTCCTATTTTAAAATCGTTATAATGTTTAAATTGCGCCATAAATCGGAGTTCAACATAAAATCTAATATTTCCCCAAATTTTGCAAAAAACTAACAATACAAATGACAACGAGAAGCTGAGAACAATATTTTAGTTATGGGAAACAATGTTTGGTTGTGGTAATCAATGAATGGTTGCTATAAAAAACAATATATGGTTGTAAGAAAATTACTTTTAATGATTTTGTATATATTCTTATTTACGAAGATTAAGTTCTTATTTTGAATTGGCCACTAAATTACCGTCATCCAAACCCATAGTAATATGATTGAACTACAACAAAAGTTTATTACTGCACAAAAATATTTTTATTCATGCCTATAAATCACACTAGCAAGTGTTCAGCACCCATACCCACGCATGACCCAGTTGGCCAAATCGCCGTTCACAACATTTTCTTCGCTGGTTCATATCGATTAGGTTTCTAAGCGACGATTATGATTATGAGCAATAAAGTCTTGCATGTTGCCATATATTGAACGATAACATCAGCGACTATGTCTTGCAGTTTGTTTGCTTTCGAACAAATGGACGAAGACGTCGTAATAAAATGCACTTGGCGACATTATTATGTACCATTTCTTATATGCTGTCTTCTATTTAACTATGTCTTCAATCGAACTCTGTTGAGGACAAAGTGATCGGCAACGTGCTACATGTTGTCTTTAATCAAACTTTGTTAATAACAAAATGATCGACAATGCCTTACATTTTGTAGTCAATCAAGCTCTGTTGCGGACAAGTTGACCGACAACGTGTTAACTTTTATTTGCAATCAAACTTTGTTAAAGAAAATATGAGCAACAATGTTTTACACTTTATCTGTGGAGGACAAGACAAGACCGACAACATGTGACATTTTGTCTTCAATCAAACACTGTTGAGGATTAAATGACTGATAACGTGTTATGTTTAGTCTTCAATCAAAGTTTGTTAGGGAAAATATAAGCGACAATGTTTTACATTTTATCTATACAGGAAAAGATGCCCGACAACGTGTTACATTTTATCTTCAATCTAACTTTGTTAAAGAAAACATGAGCGAAAATGTCTTATATTTTGTCTTTAATACAGTCCTGTTGGGGACAAGATGGCCGACAACGTGTTATATTTCGTGTTCAATCAAACATTCTTAAGGACAACATTAGTGAGACTTTCTTACAATTTGTCTTCAGTCAAACATTGGTGAAGACAAGATTACAGACAGCTTGTTATATTTTGATTTCAATTAAGCTTTGTTAAGAACAATCCCAGTAAAAAAGTTGCTTCCAATAAAGCAGGTTTCTACTATTATGGAATAAAAGTAGCGCTGACAAACCTGCTGATATCGCTGCTGATTTTTGTATGGCGAGTTCCCGGATTGGAGTACTACATTTTCAAGCGCTGAAAATCATCAACATTTTCAGCACTAGAACTGAAAATATATGAAAGAAAGCGTTCGATGTGGATTCGCGTCGTTGACGCCATTTTGAATTTTTCTTATTTCGTTTCTTTATTTATTTTTATTAATTTCATATTTTTACTCAATGTTTGTTATTTTAACTTTAACTAGTATCGAACTAAGAACCTTCAGGTTTGAAGTCCAACGTACCAATCACTCGACCAAAAACACTGTTTCAAACCGGCACCAAGGAACTCAAATAAACTTACTCTTCATTCTCGCTTAAAAACCTGCTTTCGATCAGCACTATAAAATCAACTTTTTTGTATAGCTTGTGTACGAAGCTTTTGTATAAGTAAAAAGCAAATACTTTTCTCGCTTCAAAACCTGCATTGTTGCGACGCTATGAAACAGCTTCTGAACAAGCTCATATTTTAAAGCGAATTATAAAGCGCTTTATTTCGTTAGTGCTTCAAAAAAACATGAAAATTTTTTACTGCGATATGCCCGACAATGTCTTCCTTTTCGTCTTCAATCAAACTCTGCTGGAGACAAAATGACCGACAACTTAAACTTCAATTAAACTTTGCTAAAGAGAACATTAGCGACAATGTCTTACAATTGTCTTCGATCAAACTCTATCGGGAAAAAGATGAGCGATAGTGGTTTACATCTTTTTAAGGGGTTACATGTTGTCTTTAAATCAAACGCTGTTGAGGACAAGATGACTGACAACGTTTTACGTCTTCCATCTCTCGTTTGGTCTTCAATCAAACATTGTTGAGGATAAAATGAACCGCAATGTCTGGCGTTTTGTCTTCAATCAAACTTTGTTAACAATAAGATGACCGTAAATTTCTAACGTATTGTCTTCAATCAAACAAATGCATATGGTGACTTTTTACTGTCGATGTTAAGGTGACGCTACAGCCAGGTCGGCAAGCATGATAGCCTCAGCCAACAGCCTCATTTAATATCCCAGCTAGGCCAGTCCTCAGCATCAATATAAAAAATTATAAAGCGGAAAAACCAAGTAAAAATTTATATGAATAAATAATATATTAAACTTTTTTTTTGATGACAAAATAGATGACATATCCTCTCACGCAGTTTTTTACGACAATATGGACGACACTGTCTGCTATGCAAACTTTTCCGATAAAATAGGTGCCATTGTCGCCCATGTAATCACACTGTTATAAGTAAGCGAAAAGGTGAGCGACATTGTCACTCTTCTGGTCTTGTATGACCTCACGGCCATGTTTTGTTTCAGCTATCCTCAGCATGACGTACTGTAGTCTTAGAACACATGCCGTCATTGAAAATGTCCAAAAGACATGGAGAACTTTGCCATGTAATGCACAAACTTTGTGTGGTACTATATGTTATAATTCTCATTTGGTTAATATGAAAAATGGTTAACTACCAAATAAAATTTCGTGCGTTTCATTTCTTTTATCACACACTATTCCCACATTAAAGTGGTGCTTCTCTCTTTCTCTCTCCAGCTTATTATGTAGCATATTTGTGTACTTAATATTGTGTACGTGTGTGTATGTAAAGGACATAACTAACGACTCAGGGATGTAATTTGTGGCATGTTGTTATTTTCATGATTAATTGTAATATTCTCATTTCAAAACATTTTCAAAGCCAAAATTTATATGTATAACCAACAAGAACGACACTACCAACAACAACCTACATGTCGTCTGACATATAATGTTCATTTCATTTTTATAAAATACTGGGGTTGTTTAACAGGACACCACAGGTCATATGTTTTCATAAGGTTTGTTTAAGTTGCCTTTAACAATCAGCAGGGTAGTTTTCCATATGAAAAGGTCATTTGTTGGCTTTTTATTTTATATGTAGAATTGTGTAGGCGTTATAGTCCTAAACAAATTTTCCTTTTAATATGACTGAAAGCATTTGTTTTGTTTGTGTTTCTATATTTTAATTTTTTTGGGTTTGTATGTTCAAGGGAGTAGGAGGGGGTCAATGAATGTGTTTTGATAAATTAATCTTTTTTTTTTTTAGTTTATTTAACTTCAACGAAAGAGTGCTAATGATGGAAAATATACCAACAAAAATAAATTAGGCATTTTATTGTATATAAAATCGATTAAGCTACTGAATGAATAAATATTTTAAGTAGCTGCTTCATTAGGGGTTAAAGTTATTAAAACAGAAACAGTTAACCATTTTCTTTTGCTCCTTCTAGAAAAAAAGTATATAAATCAAATTCTCTTTTAAAGTGTTATATTGATCTACCATAAATCTTTGCTTTTTTTTGCAATTTAAACTATTTAATTAAATATTAATGTTTAATCATTATTTTCAATAATAAAATTGTTCAACACTTTAGTTAAAGTTTCCTCTAGCTTGCTCCCTCTTTCAACAATTTAGCCATCAAAAGTCTTATTTAAACTTTAATGACCACTTGATGTTAAGGCCAGCAGCGAAGCGTATGTCTATGTTGATGAGTTGAAAATACAAAAAAAAAAGAATTGTTTAGCTATTTGCTTCAAATTGCCAACACATCAGCGGAAGCATAACCACATTACGAACATATTGAACACAATCACTGTGAGCACATGGTTTAACAAAAAATGATTATTAAAACACCAATGGATGGATTGTCATAAATCGTTGTCATAAAAAATCTCAACACATAAATAACAACGGCAGCAGCCGCATTCAACAGTGTAAAACAACAAATTGATCAGGTTTATTTAAGAAAAAGGAAGACAAACTGTACAAAATCACCTGAAAAAAGAGTTCTTCGCTCATTTAATGAATGAAAACATAAATTTTAACTGTGATTTTTTATGGCAAAAATATCATTTTTTTTTAAGACTTTCAATCAATTTATTAATGTGTTATCTAACGTTGTTTGTTGAACTGATTGTAGTTGGAATTTACAGGAAATCACATGAGTGTAAAATTTGCTGCGCTTTTCTTAACAAAAAAAACCTTTAAGTCCAAACAATAAGGAATAAAAGTTATATAAAGCTAAAATACATTAATAAAAAGTATAAAGAAAGAATAGATGGAATTATCAACACCCTGCAGATATAGAGAACTAGGAATACCTGGTTTGCTTCGCTACCCCATTGTTGTGCAGATATAGTAAAATTAATAATTACTTCGCATGATACGCAGCAGTCCAGCCACTCCTATATCGCCATGCTTTTGTTTAAGAGAGCAATTCGTTCTCAATGCAACCTACCTCAAACTTAAAATTTCGCTATGCTGGCTCTTCAGATATAAGATAATTCTAAATTATTGTTAGTAAAAAACATGTTTGAGGACTTCTTTAGGAGAGAATAATACAATTTAAATTTTATTTCTAACTTTATTACTTTAGAAGGGAAATGGTTTACAAAAAAGTACCAAAATTATAGTTTTGTCCTTTATCACCACCTAAACGTATTTGGGTGATTCTTAAGGACAGAAGAATCCAATTTAAATTAAATTTCTATCGCTATTATTTTAGGAGATAAATGGGTTACCAAAAAAAAAGTACTAAAATGGCATATTTACCCTTTTTACCCGACTGCGCGACGCAAAGAAGGGTATTGTGTTTATCAGTCTATGTATGTAAGTATATATGAATGTGTGTTCCTTTGCGGCACTATATAAACCGAACGCGCAGGCCGATTTTGATGATTCTTACGTCAATCGATTTGTCTGAATCCCGGGAGTGTCACTAAAGATATGACAGTAGCCAAAATTCTATATGGCGGCCAACAGACGCCATTTTGTGAATACGAAAAAAATTAAAAGTCGGCGAACAATATCAAAAGGGGAATCATTCGACAGGTATTTGAAAATCATCTTTAGGTTTCTCTTATGATTTTTAATTTCGAATGACCATTTAGGATCTGTGACGGTTTAAAGTTGTTTTCTGTTATTTTTCTCTGTTTTTTATTTTTTTTATTTATGTCTTGTTCTGTCCTGAATGGGAAAATTCCAAAAAAGTACCTAAATCCCGCCCGCTTTTTTCCGATTAATTTTTTTTAATTTTTTGAGTCTACCTTAGTTAGATCTGGAGATATAATGTTACCGAATTTACCCATTTTTTCTAATTTTTATAGCCTTAAAATTTTAATTTTCAAAAATCGATTTTTAGTGGATCTACACATCGGCAGGCAAACCTACCTAAAAATTTTCTTCCAATAAAAAAATTCATTCATTATATCAATGCAGTAAATAAATGCAGTTATGTGCCAATTTGACTCGCACACGAAGGGTTCCGTACGAATACCTTACACATATCGCGAACTCATTTCTGTTTTGGTCCACCGACCATTTAAAAAAAAATTGAGGTAGGTATGGGGCATATATGTTTTAATTCCCTCTTTCAGAATCCGAAACCTGTTTCGCGAATTTTTTTCTGGTTTCTGAGATATCAAGCATTCATTCAATGTGCTCGATATAATCAATTTTGATAAATTTTTTGTAAAAAAAAAAAAACATTTTTTTTTTAAATAAAAATCAGAAATCAAGTAAAATACCAACTTTTATCAACATAGACTTTTTATTCCATTGTAAATATCTTTTCTAACAACATTTATACACTTATTTTCATTAAAAAGTAGAAAAATTCATCTCAATAACAATTTACTCAATACACAGCAGTTAGTATACACATGCAGCACAAAAAGCTTCTTTTTACAAATAAAATAACAAAGTAGTTATAGCAGCATAAAACCGGATTGATGAAAGTTCACAAAAACTTACACTTTTCTTCCAAACATATGCCGGAAGCAGGGGTGGAAATACAAAAAATTGTATCGGATATATTTTGAGAATACTCCATCTAAATCTTCTTTGTTGTTTTTCTCCATTTCGACTTTGTGGCATATGAGCTAAACCAGAAATGAGGTCGCGATATGCCTTTTTGGAGATTTTCGTTTTGGCGACTTTTTTAATTTGTTCGTGTATTTGATGTTTTTCGGAAGAATTTTTTAGTTTTTGTGGTTTTTTTGGCGATTTTTTTTAATTTTACGATTTTTTTATTACATTTTTACTGTTGGCGATTTTTTAATATGTGCATTTTGTCGTTGTAACGATTTTTTCGGTTTTTGGGGATTGATTTCAGTTTTGGTAATATCTTGTTTTTTTCTTTGTTTTTTGGTAATCTTTTTTTGCTACTTTTTTATTGTTTTTGCGATTTTTTTCGTGTTAGTGCTTTTTGATGGTTTAAGACGATATTTTTAGTTTCGCCGATTTTAGTTGGTTTTGGCGTTTTTTTTTCGTTGTTACGATTTTTTCGGATTTGCGATATTTTCGGTTTGATATTTTGAGTTTTTGGAGAATTTTTTTAATTTTGGCGTTCTTTTTCGTTTTAGCAATTTTTTCGATAATTTTTCGTTGCTCGCTTTAGAACACCCTTTAATTTTTAGCTGTCGTATATTTGTTGTTGTAGCGGCCATAGTTATACACATGCTCTGACGGTTCTCGAGAAAGCAGCTTGTGATAGACAGACAGACAATAGGGCCCTTTAACCCTTTTCCAAAAAGTTTCCAAAAAGATGTCCAAATTTTACCCTTTATATATTAGAATTTTTCAAATATACCAAAGGGCATTTAAGAACTTCTAAAGGTAAGAATAATGCTTATTTAATTTCATTTCTATCTTTATTACTTTAGGAAATGAACGGGTGAATAAAAAAGTACCAAAATTATATTTTTACCCTTTCTAAATGTACAAATGTGAGAAAGGATCAAACATCTTTCCGCTTATTTTTTAATCTTATTATGATGCTTTGGGAATTTTGCTTCCATCTTAATTAGATCCGATTTTACCGAGTTTTTACTCCTTTTTGCCCCCTTAGCATTTGCATTTAAAAATTCCTTCTTAGTGGAAAGAGAAACTTACATAAAAAGTTTTTTTCTATTAAAAAATATACATCCAAAGTATATAACAAATAGTTGTACAGAAAAAAGTACCAAAAACAGCTACCAATTTTACCCTTTATATATTCGAAGTTCAAAAAATTACCGAACCGTATTCTAAGCCTTCTGAAGGAGAGAAGAATACCTTTTAAATGTCATTTCTATTCTTATTAGCTTAGGAGATGAACGGGTTAACAAAAAAAGTACCAAAATTATATATTACGCTTTTTCGGCCCCTAAATGTACAAATTTCAAAAAAGTACCAAACGCTCTTGTGCTTATTATGATGCTTTTGAAATTGTGTGTCTACCTTAGTTAGATCCGGAGATATAAGGTTGCCGAATTCAACCGTTTTTACCCTTTTTGCATTTGAGTTTCCTAAAATATCTTCTTAGTGGATCTGTCTATACATCGGGAGCGGGTCCGTCATACAAAATTTCAAGTCTCTAGCTTCAGTCGTTTGGGCTGGGCGATGATGAAACACTCAACAGCATTATTCTTTTATATATTTAGAGATATTTTCATTAAAATAATTTTAACGAAATTTTTCTTTGATTGTTTCGTTGCATTAATTGTTTTGTTTTATTAATTGTATTGTTTCATTAATTTATTTCATTAATTAACGGTTGAATTTTAGTAAAGTTTTTCATTGGATTTATGGCAAAATTCACATAATTTATAAAGAAAATCTTTTTACTGTAATAAAAGAATACATTCCATTAAATTAGGGATGTAACGATACGCCGTTTTGACGATCCGATACCGATTCCGATACTTAAAAATAAATATCGCCGATACCGATTCCGATACCGATACGAATATTGAAATTGAGTTCAAGTTTAGATTAACAAATCTCAAGAAGAGCAATTTTTTTATTATGCAACATTACAGTGTAAGAGATTATTAATATTTAAAATAGATATTAATACAGTATATAAAATTGGAAGTAATTTTTAAGGAACTACATTTTCATTGCTTTCAAAGAATCTATATTAAAAATATGCAGATAATTAGTAGAAAAGCCAGTACAAATTTGTAATTACTTTATAATTTTAAAAAATACTCGCCATGCTTTTTAAAAAATCGATTTTTTAAAGGACATTTATCAACTAATATTCTTCTAAATAACTTATTAGCTTAATTATTAAAAGTCTTCTAAAAGTTTATATATATTCACTTAAATTTACATGAAAACACAGTTTTGTGTTTAAATTTGCATAAAAAGAAACAAGTTCGGAAAATGGGTAATTTTTCATCCTTTTTTAACCGACTTCCAAAAAGAAGAAGGTTATCAATTCGTGTGTGTTTTTTTTACTTTTTTATGTTTGTACACGCATAACTCTGTCATTGGGAACCGATTATCAAAATTGTTTTTTTATTTGAAAGGGTTTGACTACAGTTTTTTTTTCGAAAATGAGTTGTGAAATTTGCTGCAAACCCCCCTTCAGGTTGGTACCATAATTGTTCTCCAAAATCTGTGCGGGATTTCCCCTTTTCCCAGAAATATTGATTATGGCATAGCTCCTCCATTTATGGGCCGAATTCCAAAATTTATTTTTTGTTTGGAATGGTTTGCCTAGAGTTTGGTCGCATAATTTTTCTACGAAAATCTGTGGGGCAAGTCTTCTACGCCTCCACCCAAAATATTTATTAGAGCACAATTCCTCCATTGGCTTACCGATTTTCAAAATTGTTTATATGGAAGGCCATCAAGTATATACTCTTTATACTGAAGTCGGCTTTTTTTCCAGAATTATTTGAGGAATCATTATAGAACACCGAAAAAGAAATTTGTCCTAACATCACTTCAAATTCGGTGATTGGTAATGACAAGCAAATGTGCAACTAATTAGAAATTATCCAAATTCGCAATATTTCCGGATCGCGACTGCTACATTTTCATGATTTCTTTATAATGTCTTTTTTTGCTGGGAATAAGATTTAAAAAACAACGAATTGAATTTGATTGAGTTCATGGTAAAATTAACAATAAATAAATTATTGTTTTTGCAAAATAACGGCGTAAAATATTATTAATTTTTAAAGTTGATATTAATAAGATTTAAAAAATAACAAAATGCATTTAGTTCTTGGTAAAATTAACAAAAAATAAATAATTTGTTTAAAAAAAAACTGAAAATTTTTTTTAAAGTATCGTCGTATCGACAGTAAAATATCGCCGATACCGATGTATCGGAAAATCTGAAGTATCGCCGATATATCGGTATCGGTATCGGTATTCGTTACATCCCTACATTAAATTGACCAAAAAAGTGACATTAAAATATGTTAATTACAGAAAAAAACCTGATTAAGCCTTATACACTCTAACCACAAAGGCAAAATATTCTTATATCCTTTAATTTCCTATTATAGGGTATAACAACTTCCAATATGTGTAGAAAAAAACAGCAGCAGCATTATCATACATTCTGTCGGCGCATCATAGACCAATTATCGCCAAACGCCGCACAGTAAAAAATGGCAAACGCATACAGGCACACTTGTTAAAACTGCAAGAAAGAAAATATGTATAACAACAAAGCGCCTATTCAAAGTTACCGCCGCCAACACCATCACTCACCATCATACATCCCATCCATCAATGTGCCATAAAGAAAGACTTTATGATCATTCTTATGATTTCAATGAAGTCGTCGTAAAAGCGCAATGATTTATTTTAAATTAAGAGCCAATATGCTGCGGGAGGTCTAAATTTGCTAATAATAATGAGTTTTTCAAGACATGGCAACAAGCCAAGCCAGCAAGTCAGCCAGCAGTAAACTAATAAAGCGCTTGCTGCTTTATTTTCCGCTTTATTATGCGGCAAAAATAAAATAAAGTAAACATAAAAACTTAAAATGCGAAAAACAACAGTTTGAAGTATGAATATAATACGACAGGATGTCAAATTCATAAAAGAGTTTGAAAAATTAAAAGCATAATTTGTGATATATGTACATATGTATTGTACACACATACAGACGTATGTACATATATATTTGCAAGCGGTTGAAGTTATACTGTTATGATCTCAAGTTAGTTCTACTAAAGCGAAAACTTATAGAACATAGTAAATAAATTTCAAGTCTAAAGTTTCTTCTAACGTTAGAATGTTAATAGACGTTAAAATAAGTTTACGAGTATGTTTCGAGCTTTTAATTAATTACACTATGCAACAAGAAAAATGCCAAGAAGTACCAACCACTATATACTTTTGATGTGTTTTGCTCCCTTAACTACACAACAAGTCAAAATTTTAAATTCTATGGAAAATTTTTTTTAAATAACTTGGGAAAGCAATGCCCAATTTTATAAAAAAAACACTATAAAACTTGAAACAAAATTACCTGTAAGCTGTCGCACCCACAGGTATTAGTTCAATCTAGCTGACCAAAATTATTCACGGCTTAAAATTGAACATAAGCGGCATTGATGTATGGTTATAAGATTGATTGGTCGTAAGAAATTCAAATTTGGATCTCTTCAAGTCTCATACCACAAATCGATTAATATTCAAAAAAAAACACCCTAAAAATGTTCAGATCAATCAGTTGAGATTAGGGATGCCAGTCCCGAAATCTCGATTCCAAAAATCCCAGGATTTTTTGGGATTGCCAAATCCCGAATCCCGGCATTCGTCAAAAAAATCCCGGGGAATCCCGAAATATTTTGATTAATTTCTTTTTTATTCAAATTCTTACACAAAAAATTCGTAATGAAAATTAACAATTGTAACACTAGTTTATGAATTTAAATGTATTATGGTTGTCAAAGGGAATCATCCATCCCCACTCCCCTGGTCGGTGGTGACAGACGAACTTCTCCATATTTGTAGTGAAAGTGGGCATGAACTGACTGGATACGCCGATTATGGTAACTTGGAAATTCGGCTGAGTGAATTATGATTGTGCTCTACTTCACTCTTAGGAGAAACCTGGATTTTGGTGTATTATCGTTAAATGGATACAACATTCCTCATTCTATTGATGTGACTTTTTTGGCCGAAGACTTACTTGGAATACCGATGTAGAATTATTTATGTAAAGAGAACCTAGAGTTGTGCTGGATGCACCTGGATGAAGTATGAAATCATGTGGATTTATGAAATTATGCGGGTATGTTCTGTATTTCATGTGGAATGAAAATAATCGGCATTATCAAATCATTGTTTTTAAAAAAATCATAATTTCAGAGGACATACAGGATCACACTGTTCTAAAACTTTTGAAATATCAGCACGTTGTCTACAAGGCTTATATTTAACTCCAATTTTATATAATTTTACACTGCAAAATTTTCAAATTTAGATTACTACACTGAAAGAATTTTTTTCATAAATTCTGTGAATTTTGACATAAATCCAATGAAAAATTTCATTAAAACTCATTTAACGTCACGCTTCGTTGGATTAATGAACAAGTTTCGTTAAAATTATTTTAATGAAAATTTCATTAAATATATGAAATAATTTCATTGCTCCTATGTAAAAATTTCACTAAGCTAATGAACATATTTCATTATATCAATGAAATTATTTCTTCGTTGTAAGGAAACTGTTTCATCATTTTAATGAATCTATTTCATTATTTTAATGAAACTCTGTCATTACTTTAATGATATTCTGTCATTGTTTTAATGAAATTATTTCATTGTTTTAATGAAATTATTTCATTGTTTTAATGAAATTATTACATTACTTAATAGCCTCATTAACTTATCTTTTTTATTGTCTATTTTAATTTATCGACAATTTCATTCTTGAAATACGTGCGAAGAAAAATGTTTAATGTTGATGACCGCTCACAGTATCGAGCTCAGACTCTTGATTCTCGTCATTTGCTTTATAGGCAACGTCTTAAGTAGTTCAGCCAACAGCACCGTCAAAACCATGTATCTATGAGTGTATAATAATGATTTAATTATTTCATAAATCCAATGATACTTTTCATCAAATCAATTAAATATATTTAATTGAAATTATGACATTCTAGAACATACTATTTTTTTAATTGTTTTACGTTTTTTTATAGTATATATTTAAAGAATTTAAAGTATCAATTAAAATATTTTGTACAAACTTAAAGGGTTTCCATAAAACGGCAAAATGTTGCTGGCATAAAGCTAATGAAATTTTGTAGCTAAACTATAAAAGTTAATTAAGCAATTCCAATTAGACTCTTTCCCAATATTCGTGAAATATCATTAGAATTGTGAAATACTTCATTCGATTTGTGAAAAAAATCCCATGAAATTGTTTCATTAGATTTTCGAAGCGAAATTGTTTCATTGTGTACAAGGTCCATTTTCGTTGATGATAGTGCAATTATATGCTCTGGCAATCTTGCTAATGAAGTTATAAATAAACTGCAAAGAGCCCTAGATGAAATAATACACTATTTCAACAGATGGAAAATCATGTTAAACTGTTGCAAATCACCAGCAATATATTTTACTAGGATGCGTAAAGAATGCTATATCCCTCAAGTTTATGTTACCCCATACAACAGATGTCAGTTCAATGGGAAAAAAGCGTTAAGTACCTTGGTGTAATTCTAGATACTAGGTTGAATTTAAAGATCACATGCCTTACATCATAAATAAAATGAATGTACTGATACGTATCTTCTACCCATTTAGAAATCGAAATCCAAAACTTAATATTGCTAACAAGAAACTTATCCTAAAAACAATTATCCATGCCGTCCGTACTGTTTTATGCTGCGCCCGCATGTCACATCAAGAAACTCAAAAATTCACAAAAAAAGAAAATTACTTAAATTAATGTTCAACTTAACCAGGTTTTTCTCAACTACACTTTTGCATGTACTGGCAAATATTGAATTAGTGTAATCTTAAATAGATTTAAATATTTTAAAATTATGTCTTAATTAAATTGTTAATTGTGAGCTTGTTAGTTTTAATTTGTAATTAATAAAGCAATAAATCAATTTAAGAAAAAGAATACTAGTTTTCTAAAAACTTTAAGCTCTTAACATCATGCTCCCCCCTTCACAATATGGCAAACATTTATAAATTTCTGCTATAGGGCTTTTCTTAACGACCAAAAAAAAGAATTCTCTTTTAAATTTATGAAGTTTGAATTTTAAAATAAAATAAAAAATAATTAATGTAAGTTTTGCGTTATTTTTTCTTTCTTTTTAATAAAACTCATGTTGGTAGCGTTATTAAGATTTAAGAGCACTTCGCATGCGCTTATTGTAAAGTTACAGGAATACCAACAACAAGAAACAAAAACCAACTAAGAGCAAAAAAAAATGTATAATAGAGTTACAGGAATACATACAATTTGTAGGGAACAACTTCAATGGTAATTTAATAATATGAAAATAGAGAAAAATAACTAAAACAAAGTAGAAATTAGCCTGCAGCTATTTAATAGGCCTACTTTGTTACACATGTTTGAAGCAAGAAAATATTAGAAAGTGAACTGGATGGAGTCAGTAACATTTAGCCACTTGAAGAGTTCCTGTTTTATGTTGCATTTTCATGTGAGTAACTCTTTTGTTGTACGTAGTAGTTGTATTATTAAACAATAACTTTGTTTTTTAGCTTATGGTTTATTTTGCTGCTGTTGTCGTTGCTACTCTATTGTTTCCTATAGTTTTGCTAATAAAGTTTTTTCTTGTAGTCCCCTTTAATTTTGTGCTGTTTTGTTTTAAACACCATTTAGGCCACATTTAAAAAAACATTTAAGCCATTTGGCTACCGTTCACCTAAACTATTAAACCATGAGCTTAATGTTGATAAACACAATTGTACAGATATAAAAAGAAAATGGGTTTGAAAAGCAGCGATTAGTAATAACTTGAGAAGTTTTGTTTGCAAGGAAGGTAGAGGTAAAGGCATTGAAAGATTGGTGATAAAAAATATTTCCTAGACTCTTCACATACTTTTAGATTTGCTAATAGTTTTCTTAATAATTAAATTTTTTATCGTTTAAAGTTGGTTTCGTTTATCAAAGTATTTTTCTACCATAATTTTCACACCCGAGCAAATGCTCTTTTTCGTCTTGTATGTCTAATAACTTAATAAATATAGTATTTACAAAAAAATATTCTTCCAAACAGTTGTTGTCTGTGAAGTTCCAAACAGTTTTTACCTTACCGCATATTTTAAAAAATAAACAGCAATATCGGAAAAAGCCCATAACAATTAAAGTTTCAATATGATTAGTCTAATTTACAAATTTCGGTAAACTTTTTCGTTCCCTAGAAATGAAAGTTGTTTCTCTAACTATTTGGGACGCTGAACGCGAATATGAACTCTGTTTTTTTATCTACTCTATTTTTCGAGATATACCGCTTCTTACAAAATGCTAAGTATATATTACACTATGCAACAAGAGAAATGCCAAGAGTACCAAAATATTTTTTTGGTGTGAATGGTCCCCTATGAGATGTGTGTTTTTTTTTATCAATTTTGGCTTGTTCTAAAATTTGGTATTTTTGAAGAGGCTGCTTCACTGATTTTATTATAACTTGCAAAGGAGTTGTCTAGTTTTGTTAAAGAATTGAATTTCGACAACAAAGTTTTTTGCACAAAATATTGAATATCTAAAAAGTTCGCAATAATGTTGCAATTTCGAATTGCAATTTCGTCGACGATTACGGTGTATGTAGAAAGGAGCCGTAAATGAAAAAATTCGAAGTTATCTTTAATACAAAATTGATTAAACTTAGTTTGTTGTCAAAAGAATATTTTCGATAAAAATCTATTTTGTATTGAAAAAACTCGGTTTTTTTCCACTTGATGTCTGGTAACTTTTCTAGTTTTTGGCGAATATTAACCATGTTTCATGTATTCGGCACAAAATGATCTTTATCTTTTGGCTTTGAAAATTTTTTTTTTAATTTTTGGTCAATCTTAATGTAGAGAGACACATAATTAAATTTTTTTCAATTTGAAAGAGCTTTAACTCAATGAGTTTTAATACGATCAATACAATCGTTGTACTGGGTAAAAAGGTAGAAAGATAGTCGTATCTATGAAACAATGTAATATCTTTATTATTCAGTTGAAATATTTTCGATATTTTCAGCAATAACTAAATAAATTCAGTAAAGTGCGACTTTGGCCCGCACACGAAGTGTTCCGTACGAATACACATATTTTAGTATTCAATAGAACACTGAAGACGGCACATAGCCGAAACCGGTCTGTTTACAAACCAAATTTGACGTGGGATGACGGAAAATCGTTCCAAACACATATGTATATCCCTTTACGTTTTTTCCCTTTTTTTATTTGAAAATTTTTTCGCTTTGATTTTTCGTTTAATTTTAGTTTATTTAAATTTTAAGTTTTTTTCGTTGTTTTGGCGATTTTTAATTTTTTTGTGGCGATTTTTTGGTTTTTGCAGTTTTGTTTTTGTTTTTTTGCCGATTTTTTAGTTTTTGCGTTTTTTGGCTTTGGCGTTTTTTTTTTGTTCTAAAATTTTTTTCGCTTTTTGACGATATTTTTAGTTTTAGCGATTTATTTTGGTTTTGGCTTTATTTTCGGTTTTCGGAATTTTTTTCGGTTTTTTGGTATTTTTTAGTTTTAGCGATTTTTTTTGTTTTGACACTATTTTTGATTTAGTCGTTTTTTTTTTTTGTTTCTTGCGATTTATTTTAAGTTTTGGAGCTTTTTCTTGGCTTTGGCGCTTTTTTCCTTTTGGTGATTTTTTCTATTTTTGGCGATTTTTTCGTTTTTTGGTGAAATTTTTAGTTTGAGCGATTTTTTCATGTTGTAGTGCGATTTACGTCGTGATTGTCTCCGCAAAATGGCGACGTAATTCGAAACAACGTAAATCGAATTTGATATTGCACTTAATAAAAATTGGATATTTATGTATTTTTTCTTTTTATAATTGAGGCGACTTAAATCGAAATGATGACGCAAATCGAAATGGAAGTGAACAAAAATTTTACCGACCGCATAAAAACAAAGATTTTAACTAAACTCTGGGATTCGCCGGGTTTTGCTAATAACTTTTAAAAGCAACTGAGGCTACGCAATTCGAATTTGGAAGGCACCAAAAATTTAACGACGCAATTCGAATGGAGACGCAAATCAAATTTGATAGGTACAAAAAATTTTACGACGTTAACCGAAACAACGTAAATTGAGGCGACGTAAATCAAGGGATTACTGTATTTCATTGCTCGCCTTAGAATACCCTTTAATTTTAAACTTTCATATATTTATTGTTGTAGCGGCAAAAACTTTACATATTCTGTGAAAATTTCAGGTCCGTAACTCTTGCTGTTCTCGAGAAAACAGCCTGTGACAGACATATGGACAGATGAACAGCGTAGCGATATTATTAGGGTCCCCTTACACTTTTGGTGTACGAAGCCCCAAAAAGAGGAAAAGCACCTTTTCGCGATTATATAGAAAACTTTTGTTGAGAAAAAATAAATGAATGAATGAATGAATGAATTCATATTCGTCTTCAGTGAACCCAAATAACCCTGCGGTAAATGGAACTGACATAAAACAAGTCATGTGACCGGTGCCCAGGTGGTAGCGACCAGTCCGAGTTCTAACACTTCCTATGAAGCGGACCAGCCATGGCCTAGGATGGGGTTAATTAATACTTTGTATGCACCTTGTAACTTGTCTCTGAACTATCTTATGGAGTCCTAATCGGTGTAGAATAATATAGATTATATATAAATATTATTTCAAAATTCAGCTGTAATTATCGATTAATCTATTTTTTTATTGTTACAAGCCCAAGTGGAAATCGTATTTTATTTTAAAGCGGTGTCTTTGATAGGATTCGATCCGACAACCTCCGGCATGACAGGCTAGTGCACTATCCACTCGACCACAGGGGCACTTATATATCAATGTTATAAATACCAGTTAAGCTGGAGTTAATATCTGAATATAGTTACGGAAGAGGTTTCTGAGTGGCATGGCAGTCTCTATGAAGGGAGACAATTAATAGATACTATGTGATAGGCCTTAGATCCAGGTGGGATCGAATTAGTTCAGTGACGTTTACTACAATACTAGCCTGAGTACCAACTAAATTGACTGAAAATGGTTAATATGTGACTATTTACACAATATGTCTTTTTTCACCATTCACTACTCCTTATTTTTGGTACCAGTCTCATTTTCTCAACTCATAGCACGAGTACTTTTGGATCATTTGTCATCAAATTTTCCGCAGGGAAGCTTTAAAAAATCTATTTTCAAGGTTCATTTGTTTCTGTGAACTAGTGTATTTTAATCACTTTTTTTTTTGCTTGTAAAAGATTATTTAGTGTTGTATTGCTTGCTATTTTCGGCAAATCGGGATCTACCTCTTAAAAGAGGGATAGTACCGCCCAATGCAGGATATCTGGTCCGGTTAGGTATAAACCTTGAAGAAATCCAAATTTTAATTTTTTATGAGCATTCATTGATAAATAACTTCTTTGAGAGACTTTCTAAGAGTTTTGCAGATTTTAAACCTTTACAAGATGGCATACATTCACTATTTCTATCTGTGTAAAAATTAAATCATTTAACATCAGAAATTCTTCTTATAAAGATAAATTCATTGTGTAAAAAAGAAAACCCGAAGTATTAAAGCAATTTGTTCATTAAAGTCAAGAGGGAAAAATTTTTAAAATTATGTTTCTTGCACTATTTTCATTTTATTTATTCTTTAAACTCACACTCACATGAGTTATTGAACACAATCTACGAACTGAAAATTGTTGCATGGTTTTTTCAACTCTTTCATTTCTTTTACAATTTGTTGAATTAATCTAGTTTGTATGCAAATTTGTGCTGTGCTGTGAACTGCAAGGGGAATGAGTTTATTTATTACAATTTTCATACAATATTTCTTATAGTATTCGTTACTAAAAGTCCTTAACGTGTTTGACATGAATTTGTTTTGCTCACACCAAATGCGGCTTAATGATGACAGTTGTATGAAATTATAAAATTAAGTTAAGGTTTTCTTACGAGTATACTTTATATGTTTACTTTATATGTTTTAGCAAGAACTAGAGAGGTAAATGCCAAAAATTTTACAAATATCTAAATGACTATATTAAATGAGTGGTTTTTTGGAAGAAAACGAATAGAGTAAAATTTTAAGAGAATAGTTGCATTTATTCTAACGTTTTATTTTGTTTAAATTAATAAGTAGCAGTTTAAAAAAAACATTTTTATATAACTTCCGCACCAAAGAAAAAACTCAATAATTCAAAATAAAAACATCAATTATTTAGGGGAAAAAATTCCTTGAAATGTTGACACAGATTAAAGCGATTTTTTTATCAAATCATTTTCCACCACAATATTATGACAAAAAAAAAAGAGCGCAACAATTAAAAAAACCCAACAAACAACATAATTGACAATAACAACTATACAAAAGTTAGTCAGTGAACAAATTTTCTACTCTTTTTTTTGAGATTTTCCTCAGTTCATAACAACAGCATGAAAATACTACAATAGGATTAAAAAAAACTAACAGACAGCCAGTGACAATAATTAAATTGTAGAAATATTTAACAAGCAGCAACAATAGACAAACAGACAACAACTTTATAGGTACGATGAAAAACTGAAAAAACTGTTCAAACAATACCAAACAACAGGTGACTAATAGAAAATCATTTTTACTAAATACTCGTTTTTCAGTTCGTAATTTAAATGTTTTGTGGAAAAGGAAATCTTAGTGAATTTTCATTATGCCCTACATACGGAAAGGTTAAATCAGTAGTGCCACAAATTTTGGTAGAAAATCTTGATTCGTCGAAAAAATTTTAATTTTGTAAAAGAAAATTCTTAAAAAAAAGTTTTTACCTTGTTTTTTAACTATTACACACCGAAAAATGTCCATGTAAAATCATCGAAAACCAGGTTAATTTAACATTTTTCGATAGTGATTTTGCTTCATAGACGTTTCATTTTAATTCAACATGATTTACAATAATTTTAAAGGGAAATTATCCTTTTGAATTAACTATATTTCATGTTGATTTAATATTACAGTCCAGTTAATGAAGTTGACACTGAAATAATACGAAAAATCATGTTTAATCAAAGTTTTTTCGAGTTCAAACAACGTGAATTCGATATTGGAAGAACACGAAGAATCATGTTGAATGAAAGTTATTTCAAGTTTGAACAACATGAATTTAATATTGAAACAATACTAAAAATCATGTTGAATTATCAAGCTGATACAACAGGACTTTGATGTAGCTATTCTATTAATTATTTTACTTACGTGATAGGCATCAGAAAATTTTGGGTTGTAGCTGGCTGCCCCAGCCAAGATTTGAACTCGTGCCGCCTGCATGATAGTCCACACGCTAACCACTGCAGCCGCAACAGCTTCAAACTTTACTTTACCTATACACTTCCCCTGCGAACGGGTAGTCATCTTGTCGCGATGCGGGGGCTTAAGTGTGATGACCCATGTAGGCCGTGCTGGTAGGTGCAACCTTGCCAGAGGGGCTCATGGCGAGCATGAACTAAGAACTACCCATCCCAGTGTCTGAAGCGTCTGTTACTCCTAGAAGGGGCGGCTTCAGATCGTTTCTGGTGGAGAGCTTCCCCTTTCATTGAGATTGGGCTCTTCACCAGAATACGTCCGCTGGATCCTCTCGGATCTACGTCCACCATAAGTGTCCGGTAAAATCCACCAAGCGTCTGTTCCATATTGGGCGGCTTGGTGGTCTGTCTGTTTGACAGTTTTCTCACTTGGCAGCAAGTATAAAATGCAAACCCCCACACACAACAAAATGTCAGATAAAAGCAAGTGCCCCGAGTATCCGGTTGAGGGCCTAATAATCTCCGGAGACCCTGCTCCCCTGGTGGCGACCTCAGGCCATGGGGAGTCGAGTGCTACTGGGTTCCGGATTAGTACGGTGCATGCACCAGGCCGGACTAATCAGCAAGCTACTGGTTGCAACACTCACGCAGGAGGGGGCAAGGGGAAACCTGAGCCTTCCAAGTGCGCACTGCCGGTATCTGCTAAGCAGAACCTAAAACACCCATCCAAAGGATGTAAAACAAGCAGCAGTGGGGTGCCCCTGGATTCAAAACCAAGCACCTCAAAAACTGCCAAGGTCCTTGCTACCACCTCGGTAGCTAAAAAACCCTGTTTGGGTGCTGTCAAAAAACAAGCGGCAGTCACCTCAGTGCCTATCGTGAGAAAGGGAACTGCGACCTCGAAGTCGGGTTCCTCAGTACCACATCCCCCCTCCAGTAAGGAGACTGCGACCACGAAGTCGGGTCTCCGAGCTGTGATTCCAGCCTCTCAAGGCAACATTATGACCCAAAGGCACACAACACCAGCCAGAAGGGCCTTCGCGAGACGGCGCTCCGCCGAAAGAGTTTTGGGTAAGCTAGGCAAAAAGCCTGCTGAATCCCTCACAGCGGATGAACTTTCATCCCTCACCTGGGCCAGAAAACACTTGGCTGAGCTGCAAAAAACCCCCTCATCAACGTCTGCGGGCGTGCCTAAACGGCAACGTTCAGATGAGGAGGTTCATTTGCAGGGCCAACAGCCCATCGAAAAGCGTCACAGATCGGTGCACAGAACCTTCAGCGAGGTGGCCAGAGGTCACCTTGTTCAAGCTGTCATTGATAGAGGTGACGCAGACTACTCCATGACCTACGCCAAGTGGGACATGGTACGAAAGAAGGTGATGGGGGTGTTCTGGAAAGTCCTTAAAGACAATCCGGGGCCTACCCCTAAAGCCGAAGACGCCGGATGGGCTCGTGGGAGGCGAATAAAGCTCATGGCCTTCTCGGATGAGCGATCGATTCTGCTATACAAGCAGGCGGTTGCTCTTCTGGAAGGTCTATGGGAAGGAGCTAGACTCGATGTGGTCCCTCTAGATGAGGTTCCACGTCGACCTAGAGCCACTGCTCGAATCCCCGATGAACCATCGAAACCAGAGGATATACTGGCGCTTCTACAGGCCTGCAACAGTGACATACCGACCAAAAATTGGAAGGTTGTCTCTGTTTCAGAACCTGTAGGAGCATACAGACGGGTTGTCATCTTTCTGAACAACGAGTCTATTTTGCCGCTCGAGCAGAAACAAGGGAAGATGTTCTATGGATTTGAGGCCATCTTCCTTAGTATCTTCAAGGGCGACAAAAAAGACAAAGTTGCTCAGGAAGGTGATCAACCGGATCCAGACGCAATGTCGGTCGATGACACTGCTAGTCTAGCTTCTCAGGGGGACACCAACTCCAACTCAGGTTGGGTTGGAGAATTCTTTGACCAGCTAGACGAGGCAGTTGACGAGGATGACCTTCTGGACTCTGACCAGGAGGACATCAACGTCACCATCAAGCCGTTACACCATGGCGGTGAGGGTCACTCAGGTGAACCTTCACCACTCTAAGGCAGCATCCGCCACAATGCTCCTCCGGCTCATAGAAAGAGGGGAGGAGATCGCATTAGTCCAAGAACCCTGGCTTCATAAAGGCAGGGTTTGCGGACTAGGTACGAAAGGCTTCAGGCTATTGCATGCGAATGAGACAGGTAGGATCAGAGCATGCATAGTAGCCAGGGGCAACCTAAATATCTTTTTGTTATCTGATTTCAGTGACGAAGATACCACCACAGCAGCCTGGGAGACGACTATGGGCACGATAATAGTCGTCTCGAGCTATATGGCGCACGAATGCGAATCCCCGCCCGCAAAGGTTCGCGATGCAATTAAAATGGCAAACCAACGTAACTTGCCAGTCTTTCTTGGAGCAGACGCAAATGCACATCATGTCGTATGGGGAAGCTCTGACACAAATACAAGGGGTGAGTCTTTATTTGATTTCATTCTTTGTAACAACTTAGACATATCAAATGTCGGGTCAGAACCCACTTTCGTCATTTCAAATAGGAAGGAGGTTCTAGATATCACGCTAGTTAGTTCTACGCATACTGATATGATTAGGGAATGGAAGGTATCAAATGACTGTTCTTTCTCTGATCATCGCTATATTGAATTCACTATAGGGATTCTAACTGATCGGGCTACGCCCATAATAAATAGGAAGAAAACAAATTGGGAAGAGCAAAAGCTTATTCTCTCTGACTTTCTTACACAATCGCCAATCATAAACGATAGGCACGACATTGACATCGCGGTTGACAATTTAACAAATGCTTTCAACTTAGCGACGGCCGAATCATGCAGACCTAGTATACTGCGTGGGAAGAAAAAGCCACCATGGTGGAGTCTTGAAATAGCGAACGCTCGCAAGGAGAGTCGCAGACTATTCAATGAGGCAAAAAGACTAGGTAACTGGTCAGCCTACAAAGCCTCTGTAAACAGGTTCAAAAACCTCGTCAGGGATGCGAAACGAACGTCATGGAAGTCCTTCTGCAGCAATGTTGAGGGAGCCTCTGAGACTGGTCGCCTTCGCAAAATCCTGGCTACTCTTCCAACTGTCCCAAGTTTCATTAAGAAATCAGGTGGCGGATGGACCACCAGTAGTCAGGAGACCCTAGAGGTACTAATGAACACGCACTTTCCCGGTTGCACTCCCTACACGGGAGAGATTGCAGCCATGCACTCAATACATTCTAACATGGCCACGATCACCCTAAATAGGGAAAAAATAATGTGGGCCATCAACAGCTTTGACCCGTTCAAATCACCGGGTCCCGATGGCATTATTCCAGCTGACCTACAGCGTAATGCAGACGTTATCAATCCATGGCTCATTCGGATATACTCGGCCTGTCTAACTTGGTCCTATATTCCGATAGCATGGACCAAATGTTCCGTGGTCTTTATCCCCAAAGGGGGTAAAACTACACACGTAAACCCGAAAGATTTTAGACCCATCAGCCTATCATCTTTTCTCCTTAAAACTCTGGAACGGATAATTGATCTACACCTTAGATCAACAATTTCTCCGAACCTCCTATCAAGCTCCCAACATGCCTATACGAAGGGCAAATCAGTTGAGACGGCACTTCACTCGCTTGTAGGATTCATTGAAAAATCCCTGGCAAACAAAGAATATACATTCGTGGCCTTTCTTGATATAGAGGGTGCCTTTAACAATGTACGACCTGAATCCATCATTATGGAACTAGAAAGACTGAACATTGATCGGTCAACAGTTAGCTTCATACGAGGACTCTTAACAAATAGGGTAATTTCCTCCACGATGGGGCAAACGACTATTCAAAAAACGGTTAGGCGAGGTACTCCCCAGGGAGGTGTTCTGTCACCTATCCTATGGAATATCGCCATAAACTCGGTACTGGTGGAACTAGACTCTATGAGGTTTAAATCAGTAGCCTACGCGGATGACGTAGCAGTAGCAATATCTGGTAAATTTCTAGATACTCTATCTCAACGTCTTCAATCGGCATTAGGTATCATAAGTAAATGGAGCGTTGAAAGTGGTCTTAATGCTAACCCTCAAAAGACGGATCTTGTTCTCTTTACGAGAAAATACAAGACTCCGACTTTCACGTTACCGACTCTCAACGGAGTCACCCTTAGGTTATCAGACAGCGTGAAGTATCTCGGTATTATACTGGACTCTAAGCTTTCATGGTATCCCAACGTTCAAGCTAGGGCAGCCAAGGCTGCTATTGCTCTATACACCTGCAAAAGGGCGATCGGCAACAGGTGGGGCATAAGTCCCAAAAACGTCAATTGGCTTTTTGAAATGGTGGTTAAGCCCATACTAATGTATGGGTCTGTCGTCTGGTGGACTTCCTTAAATAAAGCCACATACTCTAAAATAATAGAAAAGGTACTTCGAACATCTGCTTTGTTGATTACGGGTGCACCTCGCACTACTCCATCCAAAGCACTGTTCACCATGCTGCATTGGCTTCCTGCTGAACTCATGATCAAACAACTGGCCATGAACTCGGCGGTTAGACTCGATGCCTCAGGTGCATGGAAGCGGGGTAACGTAGGCCATGCGACGATATTAGGGCAAATCTCAGATCTTCCCGACCACACTGACTACTGCTCGCCTACTCTGATGCCCGACAAAAGATTCCGGGTGGACTTCTCGGGCACATCTTCTGAGGCAAACCACATACACCAATATGAGGATGTGCTCGAGATCTACACTGATGGGTCAAAGTCGGGCATCGGAGTGGGCGGGGGTTTCTATATCCCACAATTGCAACGTAGGATAAACTTTAGGCTACCAAACCAATGTAGCATCACTCAGGCTGAAATATCAGCAATCAAAAGGGCAGCCAACTGGTTAAGGTACTACAGGATATTCGATCAGGACATCCGAATTTGTACCGACAGCAAGGCTGCACTACATGCTCTATCTGGTGTTTACACAACATCGGAATTGGTTAAAGAATGCCGGGCATCTCTAAATGAGATGGCGAGACATGCGAACCTAGGGCTCTTCTGGGTACCGGGTCACGCGGGGGTGCCCGGTAACACTATTGCGGACGGTCTAGCCAAGGCGGGTGCCCGCCTACATGGAAATGACATCGACTGGTTAGTAGGTGTCCCACTAAAAAGCTGTAAAATACAAATTCAGCGCCAACTATTTAGAGAGGCGCAAACCAGATGGGCAAATGAAATCACTTGTGAGGTTTCCAGATCCATCTGGCCCCAGTATAACTTCGCAAGATCTGCAACCATACTGGGGCTCCCTCGTCAACAGCTGCGTATACTCGTAGCGGTCATAACAGGGCACTGTCTTATTGGTGTCCATGCCAGAAGATTAAATCTTCCTTTTAATGATTTCTGTAGAAGTTGTCAGAATGAGGAGGAGGAAGAAACTGTTAAACACCTCCTCTGTCGATGTCCAGCACTATATAGAAATAGGGCGTCATACTTGGGAAATCCGTCACTACCTGAACTAGCAGACCTGGGGGAATGCGACGTTAGGGGTATAAATTCTTTCATAAGATACTCGGGTTGGTTTAACACCGACCCAACCTCTGGGATAGGAGGGACAATTCTCTGAACTTCCCTACTATCCATCCCAGGCATCACAAAGGGACCAAAGGACCCAAGTGGGCCGGTTGTTAGAAACCGGCAGCCTGTTCAACCTAACCTAACCTAACCTTACCTATACACTAAATATATACCATCGCATGTAAAATGAATTTCATTTTAATTCAACATTATTTAAATGATTATTTAACATAAAACTTTTTTGAAATTAAAGTTATAGTCATGTTGATTTATAATGAAATGTAATGTTTACACCAAAATGTGTTAGCAGTGAAAAATTTAAAATCAAAGAGATTTAAGGTTAGATTAATAATTTTTCATTTAAAATTAATATGAAACAATGGTCATTTTAAACCAGCAGCAGTAAACTTTCACTGGTATTTCGTTTTGTCGTCTACATAGCCGACACATGTATGAATAAACTAAAACAACAAGTCACACAACTAAGCACAACAGTGAACTGTTGCAATGAACAAAGCAAATAAACACTAACACACTTAAACGACAAATTATTTCATGTAAATTTAATATGATTTTAAATCACAATTGCGTCATGTTGATTTTACATTCCATTTTTTTCTGTGTCTAGAATTAATAAAATTAGCATCAAATATACTTCCTAACATCAAGGAAATTTGTGCTAAATTCTTGGAAAAAGCGGCTTTGGCGCCACACGACAACATTTTTCAACTCAAATTTAGTAAATTTTCTTAAGATTTGGTTAATTTTTTTTAGTGTACTATGAAAATGTTTCTGGTAGTGTTTCACATAAAATCGCTACACATCTTATACCTTAAACGTAAAGCTGACAGGATTTATGATGTATAGTGTAACCGGTCACGGAATCATCTCTCGTATTAAGGGTAGTAGAAAGTCTTCTTCTTCATATCTATAACCATCTGTAAGATCAGCTCATATATCTATGCTCAGATCAATTAGTAAGGATTAAGGCGTGTCGTACGCCCACGAAAAATCCGATAACAATTATAATTTAAAAATGATTGCACTAATTTACAAATTTCCTTAAACTTTTTCGTAAAGCTTTTTCTTTAGTTATTTGGGCCACTGAACGCGAATATGCACACCATTTTTTTTACTAGCACTAGTTTTCCAGATTAACCGTTACGTCGAAAATGAAGAAATTTGTACGACATACATACACTCTAAAACATTACTTGAAATTTACGATCATATAATGTCTAAATTTGTGTTGGAAATTTCTCCTTGTCTAAAATTACATCGATTTTGTATATATTTTATTAAAGAAAAAAGCTTTCAAATTAAACATATTTAGTCCAAGTGGAAAAAATTTAACATAAAGTTTAATACGGCTATAGCTGAATGGTAGATACGTCAGACTATCAGTTAGGAGGTCGCGGTTCAAACCTGCACGCAGCCAATCGCTTTTTTTAGTAAAAACATTTTGTTCAAAAATAATGCGTGTGTAATTTTAGGTCGATAATAATCTGTAAAATGTTGCCGACTATTATCGACCTAATTTTCAACAAAAGTGTTTTAGAGTGTTCATATTTTAGCATAACAAAAATGTACAACCAAATTATCTTTAAGCAAAGCAAACATTGTTTTTCTATCTGTCCTTTAGTTTCAGAGATATCGTAAAAGTTTGCAAGTTCTTTGTCATTCGTGACTTTTTTTTTATTAATAATAAATATTATTATCAAATAAAACAGAAAAATGGTGAGTAGTGTTAAATTAACTAAAAATCTATGAATAATAATTGCAATGCAAAAAAAGTTATTAAAATGAACATAAATTTGCTAAGAAGTCGACATTCCTTACTTGAATATTTATTAAAAAAAACTCATGAGAGTAACTAAAACTTTGGATAATTCAGGAGGGTGTAAAAAAGCAAACTTTTTTCGAAAAGAAAAAATTGTGTTCAAATTACTTAAATTTGTTTAAAATTAGACTGTGGACGAAAATAAGCATGGGAAAATTTGTAACTCGAGATGGATTTCGCTGTGGTAGTTTCTGTTATCTGATGCCGGTGTTTTTGTTAATGTTTTTCGTTTTAAAGGAGAAGAAAGCTAAATTAATCTGATCCATAAAATTGTAGAGAGGAATTAAAAATCGACGAAATACGGTATGCAGAATATAAGCAAGGGAAAGGTAAGGGGACTTACTCTTATTAAAACAACTTTTTTAATTATTAATTCTTTGGCTTTATTCAAATGGGTTATAAGCAATTACAAAGAAATATGTGAACTAACATAGAAATTATGTCGTCCTAAAGTAAGGTAACGAATGACAAAAGTATTATAGTAAGCAAAAAAGTAATAAAAAACATAGTATACAGACAATTGCTCATTCATTTCATGTTTAAAAGTTGTTAAATAATAAAGTTTGTATTTAATTTTGTTTATTCCTTTTTGTACGATGTTAAGTGAATTTTTACCAATATACTTTTAACCGCCTTCTTGAAATATTTCACTATGTGTCAAGTTACGTCAGCTTGCTTCATAACCATGAATAACCGCTTCGAAGTACAAGAAGAGAGCCAACACTACCACTAACCAAAGCCAGCAAGTTAGTGGATGTAGGTCCCTAACAAAAAGTTATTAAATTTATATTTTATTAGAAAAACAACTGAAAACCAAGTAACCAGCAACAATCCTAAAAAACACTAAAACAGCAACTTTAGACGGAAATGGTTTTTTAACTGTCACACATTTGAATTTGATGGAAATGAAAAAAATAAATAAATAAAAAAAGAGTGAACAGAAAAAACGACCCCAAAAGCAAACAAATCAAAATAATCAAATGCTAAATTAAACACTGACATTAAAGTTTATTTTTCAGTTACAAATTTTAAATAAAATTTTATAAACACACTCGTACATACACAAATAATTACTCATGTATGTAAGTTTGAATAAAGTGTACAACATTAGAAACAACATAATTTAAAATAAATTCGAAACACAACATACTCACACTCACTGTGTAGAAGAAAAGAAAACAAAAAACGACTAAAATGTCACCTTAATTTCCCGATTTGTGCTTTGAGTTTAGAAAGCAACAAGTTAATAATTTGGTAATAAGTGATAAAAAAAATTTTTATGAAAGCAAAATAGAGTTTCATTTCCCTCTTTTTAAAAATTAAAAAGAAAAAAACGAAAAAGTTCTAATCATATTTTTTAATTGTTTTGAAGAAGGAATCATCTTCAAGTGTCGTACACCAAATCGATAAGAATTTATAAAAAAATAACCTCAAAAATTTTCAGGCCAATCAGTTAAGATTAAGGCGTGTCCGTCCGCACGCCCACCACAGTTTGAGCAATTGCTCATTTTATGTTTAAGACCCATAACTGAATAAATATATAGTAATTACAACAAAACCTTCTTCAAAAAATTTGTTGTCTGTGGAGTTTCCGACAGCTTTTGCCTTACCGAGTTTATCTAAATCGCTAATAAACTGCAATATCGAAAAAAGCCTATAGCTAGTAAAATAACGAAAAAGCCCATAACTTAACAAATTTAGTTGCTTGGACCGCTGATCGCGAATCCAATTTTTTTCAGCTCTAGTTTTCGAGTTATACCTTTATGTCAAAAATGAAGGCATTAGCATAGCTGGAGAAGAGTTTGCCCTATTGAGTAAAAAAGAAAAATCAAAATTCGGCAACTAAATTATCTTTAAGCGAAGCGAATATTGTTTCTAAAGCTGTCCATTAGTTTCAGAAATATCGTAAAAGATCAACCCTAAAAATTTAAAATTTCATTAAAAATTAAAAAACTTTTGTTTTTAAAAATGCATAAGAAAATAAAAATTTACCAACGATCCCATTTTTAGTAAGGAATCATGTAGCTTAATATATTGCAAAGGAATGAGGCCTTTTTCGTTGCCATTGGCGAACAACTTTCGATTTTATTCACTATTTAGTGAGAGAATTTTCTAAAAAAAATTTTATAGAATTGTTCATTTGAAGGCTTAAACTCAGTGAACGAAGCCGATCGGCTGTGAGTCGGCGAACAGCCACCACCGGCGATTTTTGAAGAGTCGCAGCTGCCGCCGACCTATACGCCTAATTTTCGGCTTCGGCTTAGCCTCTTTTGCAAGAAAGCCCCTTTAAAAATAAAATCGCCTTTTTATATGAAGGGGAAAATATCTGGCCACTTCAGCCATCAATGGTAACGTAAGAAATTTTGTTGACATTGGCCGACTTTTAGCCGAAATACACTAGCCGCCGAGGGATTTATTTGTCGGCAGCCATCGCCGGGATTTCATCGGCACAAGTCGGCTTTTAGCCGCTGCCGATGATATTTGTGATCAGCCGCCGCCGTCGACAAATCAGTATCGGCCTCGCTCCCTGCTCAAACTTTTACGACATCTCTGAAACGGCTGTACGAATAAACGCACAAGTGAAAATCGCACGAAACAGCTAAATGAAGAAACCCTCAAAATTGTTGGGTGATTCGGCATAGTGAAGAAAACACAAAAAATAGTGCCCCATCGCCCAAAAAAGTGAAGAATAACAGAAAAGTGTGAAATGAAGAATCGCCCGAAGTTTTTGGGTGTTTGTTCATTATGTAAAATCACCCGAATTTGGAATGAATAATCGCCCAAAAAAACTTTTTTTGGGTTTTTGAACATTTTACAAAAATTTGGAATATATTCATTATGAACAAATACCCAAATATTTCAAAATGTTGATTCGCCCAAAGTCGATGAACAATCACCCAATTCTTTTTTGCAACAATTTTTGGGTGGTTCTACATTTTTGTTTTTCGGGCGATTTTAACTTGGGCGTTTATTCGTACAGTCCTCTGAAAATAAGGGGCTATTCACATATTACGTAACGCTATTTTCGGAGTTTTCAAACCCTCCCCCCCCCCTTTGTAACGCTTTTTACAAAATTTTCAGTATAAATTATCTGACTACAAACCCTGAGGTGTTAAGTTCAAGACTAGTTTCAGGCAAGCCAACAACATCATGAATTTTTCTGAAGTACATTGCTGTGTTATTGTGTTGGTTGTTGTTGGATTGTTAAAGTGATGAAGGCATAGCACTGATCACTTTGACAGTACCGGCAGCGATTAATACTGAGATATCCTAATGCACTTCATAGCACCCTCCTTCGTCGGTATTGTAGCAAAACCGTCGGCAAAGTAAAAGAACTAATAAATGGCTGCACAACTTAAATAAAGTAATCCATACACTTGCCGCCAGAGGGCGGCAACGCTTTTCTACGAAAAACGCGCAATAACAGGGTTGTAAATGAATTAATCTTCGTATCTTTCTCCCACTTCACCGCCTGTTCTCTCTACGCTATCCCTTTCCCAAAGAAGGTAACACATTAATTAACTAACTGGTAGGCATTAATTGCCTGATTGTGTTACTTCTCTTTAAAAAAAATAGTAATAATATTTTTCGTTTCTAATACATACTGTCTTTTCAGGTCATCGCACAGGTCTGAATTTTTGTAGAGTGATAAATATTGGTATTAGGTGTTGATTCCTGCATATAACTAAATATTTTTAGTTTTGGCACTTGTACCCCTTTGCCTTATACCGCCTAAAAAGAGCATTTGCTCAAACTTTGGTGGGTGTGCGACATGCCTTAATCTTAACTGATTGACCTGAAATTTCTTTTAGGCTACTTTTTTTATAAATACCCATTGATTTTGGGTATGAGACTTGAAGAAATCCAAATTTTAAAATTTTTTCGACCACTCTAGTGATCATGTGTTAGTTTTTACTCCACTTTTTAGTTGTTTGTCAGTTGTTCGGAACATTAACTATGTATTTAACCAATATTTTTTTTTTGATTTACCAACCTGCGCATTAATATATATTAATGTTGTTTAACTCCAAAAAAAGAAAAGTTAAGTGGGCATGTAATAAAACAACATAATTTTTTTTAAGTAATTTTCTAAATAAATAGAAAACCATAAATAAAAAAAATTACTATTCATTTTTTGGCAGCTTACAAGTATTTTTAGGTGATAATTGCTTTTTAATGTGACACAACTAAATTTTGACAAAAAAAAAATTGTTAAAAATCTACAGCCAAAAATCTCTTCAATTGGAACATATTATTTAGATGAAATTCAAGTGGTTGCTTCATGAAACCTTTAGTATATTTTAATGACACATAGTTTTTTTAGGGCTTCGTTCTTTTTTTTTGGAGATGACAAAACTTTTCTGTTAGAAAAGACAGCAAAAAGTGGAAAACCGGATGTGCGTCTATGCGCATGTGCAGTCATGAGAAATAGTGTGACAAAACAATTATTTTCGAATTTTTATAATAAATATATTTAAAAAAAAGTCATTTAGTTGTTTTCTAATATTACAATTGCGATTTAAAAATAAGTTTTTGTTTTGAAGAGATAGGAACTACACCATTTCAATATGCAACTAGATAAAATTGATTTAACATCGTACAAAAAGGAAACAAATTGCAATATGAGCTTTATTATTTAAAAATTGTAAAATATGTAATGAATGAGCAATTGTCTGTAGATTGTGGAAACAAAACAGTCTCCAAAATCATACATTTTATGTTTTTTTGTACGATATTAACGCACAAAATTTTTATCATTCGTTACTTAATGTTAGGACAATATGATTTCTATATTATTTTACCTGGCTTCGAACTGCTTTGAATTAAAGCCTAAGAATTAATTAATAAAGTAAATTGTTTTAAAAGTAATTCCCTTTATTATGCATACCGTTTTTCGTCAAGTTTTAGCTATTCTCTGTAACGTTTTTGGATCTCCGCTTTAGTTGATTATGTTTTCTTCGCCTTAAGGGCCTATTCACATACGTAACGCTATTTTCGGAGGTTTTATACCCCCTCCCCCTTTGGAAAGCTTTTTACGTAATATGTGAATGGCGCCTAATCCCCAAACCAATAAGAACAACACTGAAATAAGATATTATATACTATCACTACAAAGTCCATACAAATAGACAAGTCACGAACTACAATTATTTTACAGGTTCCTTTTTCTCTACAATGAATTTTAAGCAAACACACAGAAAAAAATACCACTGTAAAATCAACATGTCGCAATGTTGATTGGAAATCATGTTAAATTTACAAGAAATAGTTGTTTAAGTGTATTGATGTTTATTTGCTTATTTCATATGTAGCTACAAAAAAATACTGTTGTGCTCAGTTGTGTGACTTGTTGTTGTTTTGTTGTTATTTATATTGATGTTCGTGCTGTGTAAATGTAAATACCGACAACCTTCGTGTTACCAACGAAAATCTCCTGCTGCTGATTTAAAATTACCATTGTTTCATATTAATTATAAACGATAAATTACACAGCGGAACAGACTTTTTGGTGGTCTAAGTTTGACGTCCGTTTTGTGCGTGTTGTTGAACCATCATAACTCTGTTATACTAGTTTTTTCTAGTCAGCTCGCGTTTGCGAAATATCGCAGTTTCTTAATTTACATTATATACCCCATTTTTTGGGATTTTTCATCTGAATTTTGGGTGTTACATCTTAAAATGAGAAAATTTGTTGGCAAGAAACTAGTCTACGCAAACATATATTTCTTTTGAGTATAATAGTTCCGGTGGTTGCTTCGGGCTATCTTTCTGATCTTTCAAGAATATTGAAATTTTGCTGTTTTGGTTTTAGCCTTAATAAAATTGTGCAACACAAAAATTCCCACAAAAAATTTACACACTCTGCACAAGGGGGTACAGGCAACAAAGTTTTTAATTAAAATAAGAAATTAGTTCAAAATGTAGCGAATTATTTAGAGATTAGCTCGAAATTTTAAATTATTTTTCACATCCTAAAGATATAAATGAAAAATATCATTTTTTTACATACAGAAAAAACCCTCTTTTGCAGTTTTTCAAATATCTCGAATTTTATATTAACGTGATATACCCAATTTTTTTGGAGTAAATATCTTTCTTTCGAATGTTTTTACTAATTACTAATCTGTGCAAAAATATCTTTCGTTTGAGTATAATAACGCAGGTGCCTTTACCACTCGACTTTATTGGTATTTTAAGGACATTTAGTGGCTAATTTTGTCTTCTTTTATTCCTATTCTAGGACATTTTAAATATTTTCGAAACTTTTTCATAAAAATGTATTGTATTGTAGTATGTTTTGTAGTATTATGTATGTGCTTGGTAAAAATATTTTAAAATGTTAATCAAATGTTAGATTTATAAGGATAAAACTGAAAATAGTTAATATTCAATATCCTTGCACTGTCACCAAAATATCCTTGAACGTACATCAACAAAATTATATTTAAATCAAATATAATTTAGTGTAGATTAATAATCTAAAATGTCTTATTTGATTTTGAAGTCCAGTTTCGAAAACTTGGGCGAAGAAGCAAAAAAGAGATAGAATGACTATAAAAATAAAAAGCACGATATTTTAAAAACTAGAGCTCACAAAAAAAAAATTTTAGGTAGTTTTGAAAATGGTATCTCTCATATTTGTTTTATCAATTATAGTTTTCGCTACAGCAAACCAAAATGTCCATATTGTTCTCCTGTGCTATTAATCTAACCTTGAATACGAGTATATTTGATTTAATATTTTTCACAGTTAAAGAACATTGCTGTCAATGTTACATTTAATTTTAAATCAACATGACTATAACTTTATTTTTAAATAAATTTTATGTTAAATTATCAACTAAATCATGTTGAATTAATATAAAATTTATGTTACTTATCTAAATTACATTTTAGGCTGTTATTGCTGCAGTGGTGTTTCAACTTGAATTAACTTTGATTCCACATGATTCTTCGTGTTGGTTGATATCAAATTTATGTTGTGTTTGATTCAACAGGACTCTTCACATTATTTCAGTATCAACATCATTTTGATTTACCTGCACTGGAATATTAAATCAACATGAAATTTGTTACTTTAAAAGGAACATTTTTTTTTAAAGTTATTTGAAAATCAGGTTGAATTAACATGAAACACTTATGAAGTAAAATCACTATTGAAAAAATTTAAATTAACCTTTTTTGTGACGATTTTAATATGAAATTTTATTTGTTAAATTTCGTAACATTATATTCAGAAAGAATACATTTTCATCTTATGCGGCAGAACAGAACAACATTGTTCTTAAAATCAGCCACGCGATAACATTCAGCCGAACAGCCTATGCTATGCTGAGTAGAACAACTAAACATTCAACTCATTACTGCCGAAATCCGAAGAGTTTGTGAAAATTGATCCACCATAAATACAAAAAATTTACTATCCTTCAAGCTCACCTTAGAAATGGTGTAAACACTTGTTTATGTATTCCATAAAACATTGTAAAATTTTTTATCTTTATTTTGTTATTTTTGTCACTGCAGCAAACAAATTTCAAACAATAAATTTATACAACAATAAAAATAAATTTGTCTCATTTCAAGTGTGAAATTAATATGAAAAAGGTTACAATTTTAATAGTTATTTTTAGTTGATGCGTTTTAAATGAATTGTTTTGTGAGGGTTTTGCTCAAACCTCAAAGCGGACACTTGTTTAGAAATAACACAGGTCGACAAAAAAAATATAAAAAAATTTTGTGTAAGTTTGTACAGTCAATTTTCTTACATGTTTTAAGGAAGTTCATAGCCTGTTAGCAAATGTTTCGTATTGATTCTCTTTCTCGAGATAAGCCGTCAGAATCATGGAGTTTGTATGACTTCTATTATCGTATCCCGAGAATGAGTTGTAAATATATTACATATTAAATGAGCCAAATATCATTGAAATCGATGCACAAGTTTAATATTTATTCACAATTGAGTGAAATCTTTTTCATCGATTTTATAGAAATATTTCTAATTTTAACATACACATACCGCTTTATGTGTGTAGCGCTAAAATATAATTATGTCGCCCAGTGTAACGAATAGCTGAAACTATTTGAATATATCATTTGATTTTTGTGGTGAATTTTTCTAGCAAATTTAAAGGTGATTAAGTTGTAAGCAGGTTTTTGGACCACATAACAAATCAAAAATTTTTAGGAAACACACAAAAGTGGTAGGAGATGGAATTAGGATGTGGAAAAAGATATTATCTTGAAATGAGTAAAAAATTCATGTTTCAAAGAAGTTGTTAGAAAAACTACAGCTTTACCAAATCATCAGTAGACTTCAACCATACTTTCGAAAAGTTTCAAACCTCTTAAAAATACGTGTAACAAATAATACGTGTAACGATCTCAATGCGACGGGCTGGATCTAGTATCTAATACCGAATCCGAGGCCTGGGTTCGAAACTACATAGGTTGAGACTGACGAGAGGTGTGGTCTGTCAAAACGGAATCATATTGATTCTACTTGAATGTTTGTGCGTAACAGGCAGCCACGAAAACCAACCAACCAAACCAACCAATACGTGTAACGAATACTGGTAACAAATACGTGTAATAAATACTAGTAGGAAATACGTGGAACGAAAATTCAAAATGAAGGCAACAGGACAACGCGAAGTTTAAATTCCGTAAAAACTCAGTATTGCCGCTTTTGTATTTTCGCGGTTTTCGGTACAGCCGTTATTTTCCCGGAAAAGCTCTGGGATTTTGGGGAGCTTTAATACTAGTTTTTGGGAATCCATAGTACTTCTAAGATCTTGGCGAGATTTTTTCCCAGTTTTTGGGAATCCGGTTAACTTCTGGGTTTTTAGGGAGATTTTTGTCCAAGTTTTTGGGAATCCTTGGACCAGGTTTATTTCTTGGCTAATAGCTATTACCCTTGCAAAATGAAGGTGTCTCGGCTAAACACCAAGTCTACCAGTCGATAGTGTCTTCCAGTCGATAGTTGTGCTTTGTTAACGAATTAACTTATTTTACCATCTAGAGATTGAAATTACTAGGTTCGTTCTCTTGGTGTCATCAAGGTAGGTGAAATTTTTGTTTTTAACATATAACTTTTATTTTTTGGGGGTCCGGTGAAAAGGCGGAGTGTGTTGAAAGGCGATAAAGATGAAGGGGCGTCTGACATAGCGACCGCACATGGCCGGAAGGAGGTTGTCGGCCGAAGATAGCCGGCCGAAGGTGGAATGCCAATGGCATAAAGCCGTAAGTTGCCGACCGATGGTATAACGTCGAAAATAGCAGGCCGAAGACGTGTAGTGGTTCCATTTAGAAAAAAAGGGTAATAAATCTGGATCTTTGAAACTTGCGCACCTTTCACAAAACGATGTAGAAAAAATAATAGAGCTAGGCCTAAGCTTTAACTAATGTGGAAATTCGGACTACCCTGTTGCAAGGTACGTTGAGCTACAGTGTGTCAATGTTGACTACCTCGTGCATGGAAAACATTTTAAATCGATTCCAACTTTTTTTTATAAAAATGTGTTTGTTTTAGTATCCTGTTTGTGCTTAGTAAAAATCCCAGTTAAAAAATACACTCCAAAGAAGTCATGAAAGTGTAGAGTTTGCCATCGGGAAGTAATGCAAATTTGGAACAATACTAATAGTTTTTACAAAGGGTTGTCATTGCAAGAAGTTTTCTTTTTCGATTTCTAATCACCGATTTGGAAGCGATGTTAAGAATAAATTCCATTTTAGCATTCTATAATGATGTTTTCCTTTAGAAAAAAGGATAAAAAAATTACCCGCTTTCGCAACTTGTTTCTTTTTATGCCAATTTTATGTTTTCATGTAAATTTCAGTAGATAACTATTAATTTTTAGACGAAAACTGGTTTATAAATTTCTTTAAGAAAGTAGATTTTTTAAAAATCGTGGTGGATATTTTCTAAAACTGTGAAACAATTAAAAATTTATGTGTGACTAAAATAAATTTTTACTGCCTTTTGTACTAAATTTGTGCATATTTTGAATATCGATGTTTTGGAAGCAATGAAAATGTAGTTCCTTAAAAATTTCTTTTAATATTTTTTATTGGGATGTTTTAAAATTTTAAGCAAATGTAAGTTCTAAAAGGATAAAACTGAAAACTTTTTATAACATTGCGGTTTGACCCAGATATCCTGGAACGTACATCAACAAAGTTATATTTAAAAGTAGTGTAATATGCGAAGAAGCAAAAAAAAAAAAACATTGAATTACTAAAAAATAAAATTCGCGATATTTTCAAAACTAGAGCTGACCAAAAAAAAAATATAGGTAGTTTTGAAAATGCTATATCCCACATATGCCATATCAACTATATAATTTTCGTGGCACCAAACTAAAATATCGATTTTGTTCCCCTGTGTTATTACTCTACTTAAAAAGATCTATCGTTTGAGTGTAATTTTGTTATGTGCTTCAAAATACCTTACTGATTTGCCAGGATTTTGGAAACTGTGTTTTTTAATTTAGTCCTAAAAACTTTGAAAAGTGGGCTTTAAAGAGTTGATGAACAAGATATTATAGAATCCTTAGACGATAAGATCCTGTCTATTCTAAATTGTATTTTTTCTAAAGAAAAAGTCAATTGAGTTCTGTGGCATCTGAGTGTCTGTTTTCTACTGCAGCTCCCGTTCAAACAGATTTGCAAAATCGTCTTTCTCTGCAAAATTTGAAAAAAGTTTGCTTTTTAAACAAAAATCATTTAAATGTCGTGGACTCATGATTTATTTTATTTTGCGAAAATTTTTTAAATATGTAATATATCTTTCCATTTGATTTTATTCCATCAATTGTTTTCTTCTTAAAAACAAAAGACTTAAGCCACACACGCACTCTCTTGAAAGATCTTAAATAAAAAAAAAAATTTACAAGAAAAGATTTTGTTTAAAACTAGTTTTACATTTATTTTAAGCATTTTGTTTCAAGAAATAAAATTAAATAAAAAACTTTCTAGCCTAATCAGATCTTCAAACATGTCATTAAACAAAAATTTCTATCATGTCAACTTGGGAATCCATTCATCATTAAAAAACCATCAAAGATTGACTTTCGTTTTAAATTCTTTAATAAAAAAAACTCTGCCATACGAATAAAAAAAGCAGAAAATTCTTAAATTGATAAGCTTAAATCTTAAAATCTAATTTAGATATTTATCTATAGACAATGTCTAGTTTTACAGAAAGTAAAAGAACTGGTTACACTATTGCAATGAGCCTGCTACTGAAAATCAAACCAACATTTTTGATACTTATACAGCTAGAAAGATAATTATTATGTGTACATATTTATATTGAAATAATGATTATAATAATGACTTAATTTTTAAACTCAATACATTCTTAATAATCCAACAAATGGCCTCAAAGCTAGATTTGTTTGGATTTCTCAACTGTACAACCTCTTGTTGTAGCAGGTACATCTTCTATTAATTGATGAATTAGTTTGGCTGCATCAAATGCCTCTTTCCAAAGTAGATGAAGTAGAAATAAAATGATAAAATATTTGATATCATTGAATTAAATCGGTTTTGTTTTCCAGTAGCACACCATAATTATAGACTTTAAACTTTACTATTTTATTTCTCGTTTTCAAATTGTGTGTTTTGGATGTTGGTTAATGAAATTATTATATTGTGGTGGTATTTTCGTTATACGTATTTAAATATTTTGAATATATTTAGACTGGTATAAGTTAGAATTTCAGCTTTTATTGTAACAGAATTGAAATAAAGTCAGGAAGGAGTACAACAATTTTAAAATTTATATTTTTCCCCCGACAACGGCAAGATTATGTGTTTAGCAGTCTATCAAAAAAAAGTTTCTAAGCTTGTCCCACTATAGCGCCCAAATTGTATATCCGATTCTTACGAGTGAGGTGTCAATCGATTCGCTATTGTTGAGATGGTTATATGGTGCATTGTTTTCTCTTAAATTCAAGGACGCAAGGGACCAAAATCAAAGCCTATCATGATGGGTGCCATATTAAAGAGCATAACAATATGATTCAAACGACATATAAAAAAAATTCAAAATGGCAGCCATCGGACAGACAGTATAATGTCAGAAACCAAAAATTTCAAATTATCAAAAACTATCGTAATGGCTATCATATTAAAGAGTATAACTCTAAGATACTAACGATGTATAGCAAATTCGAAATGGCGGGACAGCATAAAGTCAGTGACCAAAAGTACACAGGCTGATATATCACCCTAAAATTATTCAAATAAAATAAAAAAGATACAGCCAGTGACAACTGCCGACAGAAGTGGAAATGTAAAAATACGAAATATCTGTTTTACCCGACTACGCGACAGAAAGAAGAGTATTGTGTTTAGCAGCCTATGTTTGTATGTGTGTTCCTTGCGGAACTATATAAACCGAACGCAGGGGTCGCTTCCTACGATGATTCTTACGTCAATCGATTTGTCTTAATCCTTCGAGTATCACTAAAGATATGACAGTACTCAAAATGCAATATGGCGGCCAACGGACTTCCATATCTAGAGAGCTGCAATAGTTAGAATCCTAAAATTTCGTGTAGGTTAATTTCAAAATAATGTGCATAGTCACACAGAAAGCTGGCCGTTTAGAAAAAGTACCCTTTAGAAAAGGTAAATTTTTGGAAAAGTTCCTTTTAAAAGAAGTATCTGTAAGAAAAAACACCTTTAAAAAAACAACATTTTAGAAAAAATGCCTTTAAGAAAAGAACCTTTTAAAAAGGCTACCTTTTATAAAAAGCTTATTTTAAAAAGGTACTTTTTATAAAAAGTACATTTTAGAACAAGTTCTCTTTATAAAAAGTAGTTTTTATAAAATTACCTTTAAAAAAAGTGCCTTTATAAAAAGTTCTTTTTATTAAATGTACCTTTTATTAAAATAGCCTTTTATAAAAAGTAGCTTTTCGAAAAAGAACCTTTTAGGAAAAGCAACTTTTAGAAAAAGTGCCTTTTAAAAATATAACTATTAAGAAATGTAAATTTAAAAAGAAGTGTCTTTTAATGAAAGTGCCTTTTTAAAAATGCACTTTTTAGTGCTCCGATACACCAAAAGTGTAAAGGAACCCTATTGTTTTCGCTTCGCTGTCCGTCGGTCTGTCTGTCTGTCTGTCTGTCACAGGCTGTTTTCTCGGGAACCGCAAGAGCTACGGACCTGAAATTTCCACACGATATGTAGAGCTTTTGCCGCTACAACAACAAATATATGACAGTTAAAAATTAAAGGGTGTTCTAAAGCGAGCAACGAAAAATGCTGAAATACCAATGTAATGTTTTTTCGGGAACCATAAGAGCTACGGACCTGAAATTTCACAGAATATGTAAAACTTTGACCGCTACAACAATAAATATATGACAGCTAAAAATTAATGGGTGTTCTAAGGCGAGCAACGAAAAATGTTGAAATACTAATGTAATATGCAGACACTTATATATAGACACTTTAAATTTTCAAAGTTCTGTAGAATAGACTACACCAATTAACACTGATATTTAACAGACTATGTAATTGAGACAATATGCTGTATCTTGGAAACCGTAAGATGTAAATTATTGAAATTTTAAAACACGCTAAAACTAAAAAATCCAAAATTAAAAAAATTTCAAAACGAAAAAAACGCTAAAATGAAAAGAGCGCTTGAAGGAAAAAAGCCCCAAAATTAAAAAAATCGCTAAGACGCAATATATCACCAAAATTAAAAAGATCGCCAAAAAAACTAAAAAAACGTCAAAAATCGAAAAAGTCCTAAAACTAAATAAATCATCAAAAAATGAAAAATCGCCAAAAAATGTAAAAAATTACAAAAACGAAAAAACGCAAAACCAAAAAAAAAAACGTCAAAACTAAAAAAACGCCAAAAATCAAAAAAATCGGCAAAACGAATAAAGTGTCAAGACAAAAAAAAATCGCTAAAACTAAAAAACTACAAAAAACCGAACAAAATCCCCATAAACGAAAAAAGCGCCAAAACTGAAAAAATCGCCACAACTAGAATAAATCGCTAAAACTAAAAATATCGCCAGAAAGTGAAAACGTTAAATAAATGCCATAGCCAAAAAATCGCCAAAACTAAACAAATCGGCAAAAAAACAAAAAAAATGCAAAAAACGAAAAATCGCCAGAAAAAAATTTAAAAAAAAATCACGCAAAGCGCCAAAACAAAAAAAAACCAAAAAACAACGAAAAATACTTTAAAAAAATAAAAAACTAAAATTAAACAAGAAAGCACAACGAAAAAACTGCAAAATGACAAACAGGGCAAAAGCAAAAAGGGATATACATATGTGTATTCGTACGGAACCCTTCGTGTGCGAGCCAAAGTCGCACTTTACTTAATTTATTGAAAAATTTATTTTTAAAAAAATTACCGTTTAAAAAACTACGTTTAGAAAAACTAATGTTTAAAAAAAGTGCTTTTAAAAAGTACCTTACACAAAAAAACATCTTTAAAAAAATCACCTTTTAGTATAAACCAATTTCATAAAAATTCTTCTTGCAAAGACTATGTACAATGAAAATATATTTTTCATAAATTCTGTGAATTTTGAATTAATCCAATGAAAATTTTCATTAAAACTCAACCAACGTCACACTTCGTTGTGTTAATGAAACAAGTTTCGTTAAAATTATTTTAATGAATATTTCGTTAAATATATGAAATAATTTCATTGCTCCAATGTAATAATTTCACTAAGCTAATGAACATATTTCATTATATCAGTGAAATTATTCTTTTTTTTAATGAAACTCTTTCATTCATAATTTTAATGAAATCACTTCATTATTCTAAGAAGACTCTGTCATTGTCTTAATAATATTTTAATGAAATTATTTCATTGTTTTAATGAAATTATTACATTACTTAGTAGCCTCATTAGCTTATCTTTTTTATTGTCTATTTTGATTTATTGGCAATTTCATGGTTGAAATATGTACGAAGACGCCAATGCACATCAGAAAAATGTTTAATGTTGATGACCGCTTACAGTATCGAACTTAGTTTCTTGACTGTCGTCATTAGCTATATAGACTACGTCTTAACTAGTTCAGCCAACACCACTGTCAAAACAATATGTCTATGAGTGTATAATAATAAGAAAGATTACAACAACAACAAACATATAAAACTATTTTTGGTGTTCGCTTTTGGCTGCCAACTGTTGAAATAAAGAAAGGTGTGTTTAAAAAAATATGTATGTGATTTAGTTATTTCATAAATCCAATGAAACTTTTCATCAAATCAATGAAATACATTTCATTGAAATTATGGCATTCTAGAACACACAATTTTTTTTTTAATTTTTTATAGTATATATTTAAAAAATTTTACGTATCACTTAAAATATTTTGTCCAAACTTAAAGGGTTTTCCATAAAACGGCAAAATGTTGCCGTCATAAATCCAATGAAATTTTCTTACGAATCTATGAAAGTTAATGAAGAAATTCCAATGAAATTATTTCATAATATTCGGGAAATTTCATTAGAATTGTGAAATGTTTCATTGGATTTGTGAAAAAAAATCCAACGAAATTGTTTCATTGGATTTATGAAGCGAAATTCTTTCAGTGTACCTTTTAAACAAACGTACCTTTTGCAAACAAAAAAACTACTAAAAGAGGTAGCTTTAAAAAACTACATTTTGACAACAAGCACCTTTTCAAAAATATATTTTTGTAAAGTATCTTTTAAGAAAGTACGTTTTAAAATAGTACGTTTAAAAAGTAGCTTAAAAAAAGTACCTTTTAAAAAAGTTTTAACAAGTACTTTTAAAAAATCACCTTTTAAAAAAGTAGCTTTTAAAAAAATACTTTTAAAAAAATACCTTTAAGAAAGTACATTTTAAAAACTACCTTTTTCAAAGTACCTTTTAAGAAAGTCTGTTTAAAGAAATACCTTTTAAAAAAGTACCTTTTATAAAAACTATCTTTCCAAAAAAGTACCTTATAATACCTTAAAAGTATTTTCATGTAGTTATCAGCTTGAAAAAAGCAACATTTAAAAGTATATTTCTTCGTAGTAAGAAGCTTTCAAAATAGTGTTGCTTAAAAAGACACCTGTTTTTAAATAAGATAAAAATGTTTATTATTCTTTCAGCTTTAATATAATTATCAAATAAAAACAAAAGACTTAAGACACAAGAGTAAATCATTATATCAAACTGATTGATCAGGTGCGAAATAGAATCGCTGTTTTCCATATCGAATTACACATAAAACTAGCAAATAATTTTGCAATTAAAAGAATATAAAAGTAATTTTTATTAACTAGACAATTAATTTACAGTTAAAATCAACTTTAAGGAAACTAAAGCGCCAACACCTTTTAATCTTAACATTTTAGTCTGTGGTATGTATATTAAACTAGTGTATGTCTGTGTGTGTATGCTATAGTATTGTATCATTCATAATGAATGATATGATTTATGCTGTCTTCAGTATTTGGCGCCAATGTCGGCATCTTTTAAGTCTCTTTGAGGCTGTTTCTTTTCGTTCTTTTAGAAAAAATAAGCCAAAAAAAGAAATTTTATGTTTTATTTTAGTTGTATGTTTTCATAATGATTTGATGAGGACTACAAAAAGAATGATAAGATTAAGCCGACTTTAAAACAAAATTTTAACAAAAAAAATAAAAATATCTAAGAATGAAAACATGCGAGTACTACTTGATGTTTGTGTTAAATTTATTGATAATTATAAAATCTGAAATGCAAGAAACTCCTTTTTATATATTTGTAGCATTAAAACTTCAAGGAAAAGTTGAAAGTTAACACCTACCACCATCAAGAGTTTTTGATGAAAACGTGATTTTGAAACTTATTTCCTAATAATAAAAAAAAACTAACAAATTAAGAATAAAAAGGAGGCAAGAAGTTGCTTTTGTATTTTAAGGCTCCAAATATGATTTATAGTTCAATGCAAGGATACGCTTTAATGTAATATTTACAAATAATTTTTAACACTTTTTATTGTTAAAGCGTAAAATAGTGGAACAAATTTATTTGCTTTAAATTGGCAAATTATATTTCCCAATACCTGGACACAACAAAGTCATGGTCACAAATTAAAATTAATATGTTTACTCTCTACTAAATGACATTTCAATAAATTGTAAACCTTTGGCTTTGGCAAGTTACTCTTTTACCTTCCATTATTTCATTAGCATCAAGTGTTAATGGTATTTAAGGCTCTCTCACCCTTTTGAAGTGCTATAGCTGTGCTACATGTTCATACAGGCCAACAAGTAGTTATGCCACCGTTTCCTCTTTGACAGCTACCTGCTGTTTTCTATAGCTCAACCATGTTAATCCCCCATTGAGTTTTATATTTTTTTCTTTCTTGTTGACCAAGTTTGCTTTAATTGGATTTTCAAGATTTTGTTGGTATTTCATTTCCTTTGTTTTATTATTCGATTTTGTAGATAAAATATGCAAATCTTTACAGAAGGTTAAAACTGAAAGATTTTTTTGTTTGTTTTGTAATCCAGGCTTAAATCTAGGTTACCTTGAAAGTTAGCGCCGGAGATTAAAACTCATTTGTTTTCAATTTGTTCTAATAAAAGGATGTTTGTTGATAGATTTAGATTTTAAAATGAATTTTTAATATTAATGAGTTTAGTAAGAGCGCCAGATAATATGGAAATGATAAGACATAAAATATTAAGTAGTTGTATGTAAGAAAGTATGTATAGTTGGAAGGAGTGATATGTAAATGAATTTGTAACATGTTGCTAATTGAGATAACTGATGATAGATAACAAACTATTGCAGAGATATTCTGAGTTAGACTCAAAACAAATTGATATTTTTACCTCATCAGTTTTGAATACTATTTCTCCAACAGTATTGGCTAAAAATTACTAAAACCTGTACTGTAGGCAATGTAATTTGCCATAAATACATTATCTTATACTGAAGAAGAACTTTCTTTTCTTTTATTTTGTCTACAAAATGATATTTCAACCTCATTTCATACAAATTTATGTCTCCCCGCTTTAAGATGTAGTTTAACGCATTGCATTATTAACAGAAAACAAATGCAAAGTATGTAATTGCAAATAGAAGTAAAGTTTCGTTTCCCACAAAATAGAGCGAATTCATAAGAAAGGGCTTTGTTTTATATATTAAAAGTATGTCTAAAAGTTTTTCATCATTCGTGACTTTTGTTTTTAATATTTAATATTATTACCAAACAAATCAATGTAATGGTGAGTCGTATAAATTAATTAAAACACTATGAGTAATCACCGGAATGCAAAAAAAAAATTATTAATATCATGTGAATTTATGTGTTTATTAAAAAATTTTTATATACGAGGGCGGATTGATATTGAAGCTATCTAAGTAGGAAAAAACATTTTTTTATTCAAAAACCATTTATTTCTCAACATAGTCTCCTTTTAGCTCAATACACTTAGTAAGACGATATTCCAACTTTTTTATACCATCTGAATAATACAATTTTGGGAACCCCCCAAAATGCGCGTTAGTTCCGATGATCACTTTTTCGTTTGAGATTAATCTTTTTCCTGCGCGGCATTTTTTCAAGTTTGGAATCAGGAAAAAGTCACTAGGAGCTAAATCTGGACTATAAAGTGGATGATTAACCAATTCGAAATGTATTTCACGTAATTTTAGCATCGCATCTAATGCTGTGTGAACCGGTGCATTGTATTGAAGAAAGAACACTTTTTTCTTCGTTAAATGTAGTCCTTTTTTCTTGATTGCATCAATCAATTGATCCAATAATGCACGATAATACTTTTCCGTGATTGTGGATCCTTTTTCAAGATAATCGATGAGCAATATTCCGTGTGCATCCCAAAATACAGTGGCCATAACCTTGCCAGCCGATTTCACTGTCTTCGCCTTCTTCGGAGCACTTCCACCAGCTTCCACCCATTGTTTCGATTGATTTTTGGTTTCAGGTGTGTAGTGGTGGACCCACGTTTCATCAACAGTTATTAATCGACGACAAAAATCAACAGGATTACGCTTTATCATGTCCAAACACCGCTGTGAAGTGGTCTGTCGAACTCGTTTTTGTTCGACACTGAGCAAACGCGGCACCCATCTTGCCGATAGCTTTTGTTCATGCAAAATGTTGAACACACATTCATATGATATGTTTGCCATTTCAACAATCTCACGTAACTTGATTCGGCGATCATTCATAACGATATCGAGGATTTTCTTGATATTTTCTTCAGTAACCACCTCTTTTGGCCTTCCTGTTAATGGTATTGTTGCAGTGCTTGTTCGGCGGCGTTTAAATTCAGCAATCCAATATTTTACCATGTAATCTGATGGAGCAGACTGACCGTAATGTTTATCGAGCTTTTCTTTTGTCTCTTTCGCCGTTTTCCCTTTCAAATAATAGTGTTTAGTCACTGCACGAAATTCACTTTTTTCCATTTTTCAAGAAACACAAAAGTTTCTTACTTCAAACGACTACAACAAATAAACTAATCGATGAATTTGGGTGAAATTTTACCAGCTGTGCTGCCATCTAGCGCTAGATAGCTTCAATATCAATCCGCTGTCGTAGAATAAGCTTTATTATTTTCTAAAAATGTGCTATTACTATGTTGATTGGGAAAGGCAAATGTATAATTAAATCAATTATAAACACTGTACAACAAAATTTTTTTTCAAAATTCCAAGGCTCTAACGCCTGATTCTGGCCAGAATGAGCCATGAGAATGCACCAGAAAATATATGCGTGTACTGGCACTTTGAAAGTTTACATCTGAGATTCATTTAGGTGGAGTTAAACGTAAAATTATAAGATTTCCTATGTGCTGAGTTACTATAACTATGTGTAAAAGAGCGCGATATATAACTCACCTTGAAATTAATCACAATGCCTATGCACGAGCATCTATAATTTTTGGCGCCTTCGTTAGATTTTTTGTGTTGTACTGTGTAATAAATAAAATGAAACTAAATTAAAGCTTGAAGCTTATCATTTTGTGTTTGTTCCTAAAATTAAGCAAAACCTAAAATTTTATTACTTTGATCCTAAAGAACAGTCATTCATAAAAGTTCTGTGACTTCTTACTCCAACAGCTTTCAAATTGTGCTACGAGACAATCTTCCTAATGCAGACATTAATAAAAAAAAAACCCAACATACCGTAGAGCTCAATTAACCTTTAAAAATTTTTTAAAACAGCAAAACAAAGCCTTCCTCAGAAACCGTTACGCATTTGCATACACTGCTTAAAGAAAACTCCTCTTTAATTGACATGAAAAATTATGATGATGAAAAGTTCTTAAAGACGAAATACAGCTTCATGTTAATTCTTTCGCATGCCAGTACTTTTGTAGGTGAACATTTCATATTTTCCCGCTTGTAAAAATAAACCGAGCTTGTTAAAGTATCGTAGAAAGCACTACATATTTACATTCCGCATAGTTTTGAGAAAGAAAAAAATTGTAAAAGTATTTGAGAAAATAAAAAAACTTCAACATGTATGCAAATAATATATGCAAAACAATGTAGGCGTATTTGCAGCAACTTATCAAGAAAATAACTGTTAAATATGGAACTAAAAATATCTTCTACGATGTGAGAGTTCTTTAAGCTAAATGAAGCAAGAAGTTATAGTTATAAAAATATATTTAATTTGAGAAACTTTGTTGTCGTTGCCAACACAGTGGTATAAATTGAAATATAAATTCAGTAAAGTGCGACTTTGGCTCGCACACGAAGGGTCCGTACGAATATGCGTATGTGTATCCCTTCTCGTTTTTGTCCTTTTTCATTTTGGCAATTTTTCGTTGTGCGTTTTTGTTCAATTTTAGTTCTTTTATTTCTTAAGTTTTTTTCACTGTTTTGGCGATTTTTTATGGCGCTTTTTTTATTTTGGTGCTTTTTTTCGTTTTTAGCGATTTTTCGTTGGTGATTTTTTGCGTTTAAAAAATTTGAAAACGAAAAATCTCCAAAATGAAAAAAGCGCTTAAAGGAAAAGAAGCGCTAACTTTTCCTTTAAGCGCTTTTTTCATTTTGGAGATTTTTCGTTTTCAAATTTTTTTAATTTTGGAATTTCTTAGTCTTAGAGTTTGCCACTTACAATTTCTAAGACACAGCAAATTGTCCGACTTACATAGTAAAAGTTACGTTAACTGATAGAACACCCTTTAATTTTTATTGTTTTAAATATCAGTGCTAATTGGTGTAGTCTATTCTATAGACTATACTCATTAACAACAACTTTGAAAACTTGAAGTGTCTTTATATTACATTATTATTTTAACATATTTCGTAGCTCGCTTTAAAACACCCTTTAATTTTTAAATGTGATATATTTGTAGTTGTTGCGGCTAAAGTTTTACATATTCTGTGAAAATTTAAGGTCAGCCTTTGACAGACAGACAGAAAAGCAGACAGACAGACGGACAGCGTAGCGAAAACAATAGGGATCATTTCACTTTTGGTGTACGGAACCTAATAATTATGGATTTTCTAAATTACTGAATGGATTTGTCTGAAAATTTAAGTGGTTGTGCCTTAAGTTACAATCAGATGCTTAATGAAAAAACAAAAAAAAATCGAGGCAAAAAATTAAAAATTTTAATTTTGTAGTGAAATATCTCTTAAACTATATAAGATACAAAAACAAATGTAAATAAAAAATTTTACAAGTCGTTCAGAATTTACGAAAACTACAAGCCGCACAATGCTTTTCACAACCGAGACAGCCAACTGTCACACCTTGTACTTCCGCCGCTGGTCCATCTAAAGAGATCAAGAGACACAATTCTGAAAGCTTGACTCCTTCTCTACAACCATATAAATTTTTATTACTACTTTTTTTTAATTTACACCACTGTACAACTTACCGTACAATAGCAAAAAGGTAACTGTGTGAAAAAAAAGTTTGCAAATTAAGGCAACAGGCCTCTTTCTTTTGGAACTTTTAATAGGTAAGAGAAAAAGTTTTTAGTCCTCTAATTCATAGCAACAAGACCTCCATTTTCCATTCTGGATCCTAAAAATTGTACCAGTACAAACTTGGCGCCATGCTAAAGTTTTAATGAAACTCACAGAATCTTTGTGCTTTAATACAAAATGGAGGCAAGCAAATTATGATTTCTTCATTTAACAAGCTCGGAGGACACTCGGTACGATGGTAGCCAAATAGGTATTACGAAGGAATTATGTGTGGTGCAATAGGCATTCCGTGTCATAAGAGAGCACTATGAACATCAATCTTCCTCGCCGTCCCAATAGAATGCAGCGCCATAGTAAGTTAACGAGGATTGGTAATTCAACAAGTCGTGCGCAGAGAAAAACACCCCTCAAAAAATTTCATACTCCAACAAATTTTTCACCACGACTGTGCTTAATCGCAACAGTATGACCCCAATCATGGCGAGCACATTCTTTTGAAACGGGGAAATTTTAAATGGATAAAGAAAATTTGAAACCAACATACATATTTTCATCGTTTTGAAGTGCTAGTTCTTTTGCCCAATCCCATTGATCCGCGACTACTGGCATTCTAGACAATTAATCTCTCCAAAATTTAGGTCTAAATCGAATAAAGCGAGATGAACAGCGAAGGGTTTCAAGGTGCGATTGGAATGATTTGCAAATTAGGCTAGGTTATTAGTACCTCTTAAAAAAGTACCTTTTAAGAAATACCTTTTAAAAAGCACCATTTAAAAAAAAACCTTTTTAAAAAGTACCTTTTAAAAAAGTACCTATTAAAAACGTGCCTTTTAAAAAAGTACCTTTTAAAAAAGTACCTTTTAAAAAAGTACCTTTTAAAAAAGTACCTTTTAAAAAAGTACCTTTTAAAAAATTACCTTTTAAAAAAGTACCTTTTAAAAAAGTACCTTTTAAAAAAGTACCTTTTAAAAAAGTACCTTTTAAAAAAGTACCTTTTAAAAAAGTACCTTTTAAAAAAGTACCTTTTAAAAAAGTACCTTTTAAAAAAGTACCTTTTAAAAAAGTACCTTTTAAAACAGTACCTTTTAAAAAACTACCTTTTAAAAAAGTACCTTTTAAAAAAGTACCTTTTAAAAAAGTACCTTTTAAAAAAGTAACTTTTAAAAAAGTAACTATTAAAAAAGTACCTTTTAAAAAAGTACCTTTTAAAAAAGTACGTTTTAAAAAAGTACCTTTTAAAAAAGTACCTTTTAAAAAAGTACCTTTTAAAAAAGTACCTTTTAAAAAAGTACCTTTTAAAAAAGTACCTTTTAAGAAAGTACCTTTTAAAAAAGTAACTTTTAAAAAAGTAACTATTAAAAAAGTACCTTTTAAAAAAGTACCTTTTAAAAAAGTACGTTTTAAAAAAGTACCTTTCAAAAAAGTACCTTTGAAAAAAGTACCTTTTAAAAAAGTACCTTTCAAAAAAGTACCTATTAAAAAAGTACTTTTTAAATATGTACCCTTAAAAAAAGTACCTTTAAAGAAGTACCTTTTACAAAAAAATTTTTGAAAAATGTACCTTTTAAACGAATAACCCTTTAAAAAGGTCCCTTTTAAAAAAAGGACCATGATTAAAAGAACTTGATCAACTTGCCCTGTTCCGCATCATCAGCACAAGGGCACATTCGTTCTATAAAGCATATTAAAATTTTGAAGTACATATTCAAAAGCTGCATCTGTGCTCAGAATCTTCTGATGCTCTTAACCAACAAGAAAACAATCTTTAAAATATCAACTTAGTGTATATGAGCATACGAACATTTATGTAGACAGCAACTACATACATGCCTCATGTACAACTGATATTTATGTTGCATAAACGCCCTACAAGCAGTAGCAACGAGTTAATGTTGCTTGCAGCTAACCAAGCAACAGTAACTGAACCGAAATGTTGTTGTTAGTCTTTAAGTCATGATTAAAAGCGAATAGAGCAGCATATAGATGAAATAGGTCTTCTTTTATATTTTCGTTGTTTAAAGCGAAGGCGTTGGTGTGCATTTAAAAACTAAAAAAAAAAATAAACAACTCATGACTGTGCAACAGCACAAGCAACTACAGAAAGCCATCATCATCAACAGCATCGTGATCTTTCAGCATCATCATGCAGGATCTCTAGTTATTGCTAGTGGAAAGTTTGAAACCAAGTTGTTCCAGTTTTATATAAGATTTTAATTTTTTTTTCTGAAACATTTTTTCATGTTGTTGCTGTTGTTGGTCACTAAATACATGCAGCTACCAGTTAAATGCATGTTAGGTGCGTGCTAGGCGTTTACAAGCATAAACAACCACAAACCAAAAGCATCATACATATTTTTTGTATGTACATACGACATGCTCTCATATGCATTGCAGAAGGAAACTAAACCAAATGTTGCACGAGGCAAAATACGTATTCCCAACTTAACAATTCGTATGCAGACAAATATGAATATGCATACGATAAACACTCATACTCATCTACACAACTACATGTTGCAAAAAGAAATATATATTTTTATTTTTTGTTAAAAACAGAAGAAAACTGAAACAGGAAAAAGGAGCAGCAAACAACATGTTGCTTTTGTTGTGAAATGCCGCTGGGTAGGACCTTTTTGTTGTTGTTGCAATCACAACTTAAACAGAAAAACAAGAACAGAAACTTAACGAAACCAAATGAACGCCGTGTATCGCAGTAAATTCTAAAATTGTTGATGATGCTCGATTCTCATACTATACATGCAACCAAACATACACCTGATGCAATTGTTATAGTTGTTGCTGTTGTTTGCAGAAAACAACTTTTTGTTTTTTTTATTTCTTAGTTTCTTTCAAGCAACTTGCTTACATGCGGCTACTGTAAAAATTTCATTATTTCCTTTTTGTTTTGTGGCTGGCTTTTCTTATTGTTGCTGTTTTAATTTCTTGTTCATATTTCTCAAAATATTGTTGTTTTCATATTTATTTAATTTTATTGTTGTAGTTGTTGCAACAACATGTAAGTGGGTATTCATGTACGTAAGTGAGTCTAAGTATTTGTATGGTATAATTATTGCATCCATGTCTTAACATTTTGCTACTTCATAAATTAGCATGCTATGCGCTCATTTGTTGTTGTCGTTGCCATTAGTTATTTGGTGCTGATGTTGCTTGCTGTTGTTGTTATTATTTGTGCTGCTGTCGCCTGTCGCCGTTTTTCGTTTGTTACTCCAGTGAACTGTGTTGCTTCTACACATTTTAAATTCATTTATCATTTGAAAATATATTCAATTCTACACTTGGAAAATGGACCAAACGGAAAAGTCAAAATGTATTATGTGTATCGCATGGCCTAGGTGCCTATTGCACTGCTACATTACTTTACCCAATTGATATTTTACAGACGCTGGCCTGCGTCCCTCCATGGTCACGCGTGATCACATATGATCGTTAGTATTTTTTTCCATTAATCACGTGAGCGTGCAAAAACATACCCTGAAGGAACCCAGAAGACAAGTGTCTTCAAACCACCACTTTTGCCGACAAGTTTTTTAATTTTTTTGGTGACATTGTCAACGAATCGTCTACACTTTATATTTTGCCTTTAATGGGAAGAGAAGTTTTTGACAGCTAGAAAATTATTTTTTATTGTCTCATTTTGTTGTGTTGAAAATAAATGCGGCTGCACGCAAATATCATGAAAATGCACTAGTGAATCTATGGTAAAAATGTATCCATATGGTCCCATAAGAACCAGCTAGTCTATAGTAAGTCAATAGTTCCGAGGTCAGTGTTGGAATCTCAATGACAATCACATGTTAAATGTCTATAGCACAGAACGTTGTCTGGGGTACAATTAGTCAGTAAAACTGGTGACAAAGTCAATAGTGAATCAGTACAATTTTACTATCGACATTTTCTGCAGGGTATTTACAATAAACGAATAAGATGACGAGATAAATGACTCAACTATCAGTCGGCCAAATACAATTAGTCGTGTAATCCGTCGAGAGATATGATTTAGTTCTTCATCCTCTAACTACGACGATTAACATGTGAAACTGCCCGATATGTCGAAATATGTTCTACTGCTCTCGATCGTATAAATCGGTTTACAGAACCACGTAATTTTTTTTTGTGTTGTACAGTGTTAACGTCGACAACAAGATAAAATTAATTTTGTTAGGAAAATCTTCATTGCTTATTGTTTTATAATCCATTCAACAAAGTTCCTTCGGTGTGCGTGATCAGTAAACTTAAATTTTGGTGTCCGTTGAGCATTTTAGCCAAGATATTTCAAATCTTTCGAAAGAATACGTCTCATAGTTTACAATTATAATAATAATAATAATAATAATTTTTTTCTGCCAGTGTATAGCCACACTAACCACATTATTATGGCAGTTTTTTTAGAACTTGACAGTGCCAATGGCGTTACAAAAAATATTTGGGTGTTTGGATTTTGCTGTTGTTGTTTTCAATGCTGTCTCTTAAAAACTTCAGACTCATTTGCAAAAACAACAGAAACCGATGTACCAGTTCCACTGCCAAGCGTTAAAAATATTATTTAATTCTAGGAAAAATCAACATCATTTAAATAAACCATACAATGCTTTAAATTGCAATTGCAATCACAATTCTTAACAAATGTCTAACTAATATTTCTTGTATTCAAACAAAACGTTTCTTTGTCTCCTTTTTTTAAGTTTGGTGTGTAAAAATGGCTGCCAACACCTTAATATTGCTTGCGCTGTATCCTGTTCCATTTATTACAGAGCTCATTTATTATTTAAAACTTACAATATTGGCCAAATACCAACTTGCTTGTGTTGGTAAAAAATTTTAAATTTTATTTAATTTTTTATTCATTTGCCTCCAGGGCTGGTTGATGTTTCTTCTGTCTGAATGTCTGCATGTTTAGGAAATTGTGTGTGTGTGTGTGTGATTATGTATGTATTTTTGAAGAATAAAGAAATTTGTTAATTTTGATTTGATTACGAAATTAAACAACAACGACAACATATTAATGAAATAATAATTTAAAAACAAAAACCAACAACAATAGTGATTTGCGTGTCTCAAGGTTCTTTGGTGATTTTTTTCGGTAGATTTGATTGTTAGTATTCGTTTGGAAAAAAAACGTTTCAAACAATTCAAGGTGGCAAAAATGCCTTTGTTAAAACTCAACACTTTTTCATCATATATTTGTCTAATACAGACTGAAATTCTGTTTATTCAAAAAAATTTTATGCTTTTTGCTTTTTATTGCAACTTTTGATTTCATTTTCATTTAGGAAAACATTTTTCAATAAAATTTTATATCAATGAAAAACTTTAAATATTCTTTGTTTTCATTTTTGTTTGTGATCCCAATAGTTCAAACATCATTAAATAGCCTTGAATATGGTTTTATAATTTCAATAAATGTGAATTTTTCTTTTTGGCCAAAAGCATCAGCTAATAAAATGCAGCACGACAATGAGAAATTGGGAAGGAAGCCTGCAAGAAAATGCTGGTTTTTAGTCATAATATAGTATGTAATTGGTAGTTATGCATTTAAGTGAAAGAAAATTTGTTTGTGCAGGTCGCACAGAGGGAAAAAACCAATCTAGCGGCGAAAAAAAAATAAAGAAAAAATATATTGAATTTAAGCATTGAGAAAAAATTAGGTTGTAATTCTTTGTTGATTTTTATATCAAATTTGTTGGCGTATTGAATTAGTAATGATTAAGGTGACCAGAAGGTTTTTCCAAAAAGCGGGACAAGAACGATTGAAAAGCGGGATTCTGAAGAAAATGCGACCAAAGAAGCGGGATTTTATAAAATATCTTGTGGAAAGAGGGAGGATGTAAAAACACTCCATTTCTATGATAATACGAGTATACACACGATTTCTTTTATATATATGCAACTATACAGTTCCATATCGTTACTTGAAATGTAAAACCACGTAACTAATAAATAATTCAAAATCGCTTTGTTATTAATTATTGCGTATTACATCAAAGCGCAAATTTTTAAACCTTTATCACAAAAATCAACCAAATTAAAAACGATAAAAGAAACTTAACTTAATTTTTTAATTTTTTCTCTCCTATAAAATTAAAAAAAGTAGATTCGAGATTTTGCATTCCAGCTTACGATATGTAGTTAGGAAGTTTATTAAAATTTAAAAACGTGCCTTTTTAGATGTTTTCTTTAAATCGTCATTTTTCATTTCTCCGTTACGATGAAACAAAAATCGATTGATTAGTTGGCTTTAGCACCCAACGAAATGCAGGCATATAGATGAGCTAACCCACAACTAATAAATTTATGTATTTTTGAAATATGAAACAAAAATTGTATAAATTGCTTTAAGCCTACAGGTTAAACATGATTTTGTGTCGTGCACATGAAACATAAAATCGTTTAGATCTAACAAAAATAAAAAAATTGTAAGCCAGTATGTGAAAAAGTCCGAAGTTATCTTTCATACGAAATTACTTAAATTCAGTGTATATTCAAAAGAATATTTTCGATCACAAGCAATTTTGTATGTAAAAAATTCAGTCTTGTAACTTTGGTATTTTTTGTCGGATCTAAGCATCTCATGTTTTATATATGTGGCTTGGTGCTAAAAGGGCCAATGTCAATATTTTGCTGTTTTGAGTTAATCATTGCATTAGGTTTCTGCCCTTACTCTCTTTTATTTTGATGACGCAGCCAATGTCTAATGTAACCCAGAACAGCTTCATGAGGGTTTTGCTAGTCAATGTCAATATGAACTCATATAGAAAACTTAACTCAAGCTGCCTTTTTCTCAAAAAAGTGAATATTTTGACATTGGCTCTTTTGGCACTAAGCCACAGATATATTCAGCACAAAATTAGTTTTAGCGTTTTGCTTTCAAGACTTTTTCCTAACTTTTTTTTCTTATAGTAGACATTTTTAAATTGAAGTTATGAATTTAATAGAACGAATCTAAAGATTTTTGATTATTCTGGGTTAAGATCGTTGACTTTTGATTATTCTGGGCTAAGATCGTTGAAATTCACTTTTGGAGCTATCAAACATTTTTAATGTTAGTTGCCTACTTGACTTCACCACCTTCACAATGGGAACAGGTATGACAAGAGGCTCTGATGGTGCGATAGTGATTGATCTCGAAAACATCAGTTCGACGCCTATACATAGAATAAAAATAATTTAATTGAAAAATTTAATTAAATGAACTAAATCCTATATAATTAACGGCCGTATGCGTGACGAAAAGTTGGCCTGCAGTTAGCAAAAATGACGAAATTGAACTGGAGTTTAACGAGCTTTGATATAAAATGAGCTAGGGCTCATGGCTATATTTCGTTATGATTTCTAATTTCAAAGTAGTATATGGAAAAACTCAGCAATATCCAGTTCAATTTCGTCACTCATGCTAACTTCATGCCTATTTTTCGTTATGTATATGACCCTAAATATCATTGGACTAGAAATTTTCAATTAATGAGCTTTGAAGCAACGTCTAAAAATTCACTTTTTCAATTTTAAAGGGGCTTAACTCAATGAGTTGTACTGGCTGAAAAAGAAGAAAGATATCTTTTTATTCAGTTGAAAAATCTTCCAAATTTTTGGCAATAATTAAAACAGGAGCGTTATAAATCTTAAAACTCGAAAAAGCGGGAGAAAACGGGATACAAATTTTAGGCGGGATCATCGAACTCTTAAAAGCGGGATAATCCCGCTTAAAGCGGCATGTCTGGTCAGGTTAGTAATGATGGATGTTTTCGGACAATTTTTTTTTATGTTATATCAGCTTTTTGAACGGCTTTACTTTATATATACTCGTAGTATATGCTATTTCAGTTAAGGTTACAAGCGTAAATACAAAAAAAAAATTTTTTAATTTTCTAAATCTTTGTAGAGATACAAAAAAAGTCCTGAAAATTTGGTGGAATGTTAATGTAGAGACTTGCGTATGCGACTTTTACATCAGTTTTTCTAACTATACACCTTTTTAATATTTTCCTACCTGTGTGTATTTCTCTATAATTTTTTTGTACAGGCGATTGTTGCTTACTTTTGTCGATTGGATAGCTTCAGCAATTTTAATTTAAATTTTAAGGGTTCCAGAGGAGTGTTTGAAAATTTTCGTAACAGAACGTGAGTGTTAGCCCTGTCGGAAGCGCAGCTAGCTTTAAGTTAACTTTAAGTTAACTATTTTACAACTAGTTCTGACTGGCACTATGATTACTTTTCAATGGAAACAACTAACTATTTTAACATTGCGATGTGCTGTCCGCTAGTTAATTGTACCACTCTGCACTACTTTTCAACAAACTTAAAGTTGACTTTATTTAATTCACCTGGTAGTTAGTATATTTACAAAAATATGTTGCTAGGGTTCAAACTATGTATCACACGTTTTATGGTCAACGCGCTAACGTACCCAGCTAGGTGCCATTTAAAATAATAACAGCAAAAACTTAATATAAGTTTGAAATGAATTTCAAAATAGCTGAGAGTAAGGCTGTTAGCTCTCACCAAATCCAATTATGTACTCAACTTAAGAATTGATTTTCTGGATTTCATTCTGGATTACATTGTAGTAGCTTTTTGTTAGTCTAAGAAAAGTTAACTATAAGTTGATTATTTCTGGAGTCGACTAGTGATTTTCCGACAGGGAGTGATCAGAAATATTATATTCGTGAGAGTGTGTGATGAAAATTGTGAAGCAGCTTAAGACGAACCCTTCAAGGGCCGAATCCCAAAAGTAGTTTAAATCGGTCTAGGCATTTTGCTATACATTAATTTTGGACACAAAAAGGGCCGAATTTCCTATAGTGCAATGTAGACCAGATTAAGAACAGAAGGCCTTGCGCAACTACTTTCTACTATCCCTTGTAGCGAATCAACAAATGTCGATTAAAATTCTTTGAGAAGCCATTCAGATTGAAGAAGATAAAAGGGAATATAGATATTTTGTATGTAAGATTAGTTCTATTTTTCTTTTCAAATTTGGTAGAAAAATTGCAATTTAAAAATGGCATCTTGCAATAACTTGAAGTTATTATTATTAAAAACTAAAATTCCAGCTCCTGGCAACACTGATCAGAATTGACCATTAAAGTCCGTGCAAGAAAATCAGTGTTTCTCTATGTTTTTCAAAGCTGCCACAATGGTCTTCTTAAAACCATTTTTAATATTACTTCAGGGAATACTTCCCTACTTAACCTTAACCTAAACATCAACAATTCAACATCATTAACCACAATATTAAATGTTGTAAGAAGAGCCATCAGCTACTACCACCACCATCAACATCATCAGCATCAGTACCGACAATATCACTAGCCACCATACTATCACCGCAAATGGGGCAGCATGAAATGAGATGAGGCCAATACACTACTGGCGATGGTACTTAGCACAAAGAGGTTTGGTGGTATAAATACTTCTACAACTTACTACTACCACAAAAAATTTTAAAATAATAATAAAAAACATCACTCTACAAATAAATCAAGGCAATATAAAATGTTTTTTTTTTTTTTTTGTATAAGATGGTTGGCACGGCACTCAAGCAGCAGGCGAGGAGGTTTTAGCCCCATCATATATTTGTTTGCATTCTAACCTTAAGGCATTATACTACTCTACTACTCTTCTTCCAACGGTTAACACCCAGTTTGTTGATGTTGCACAATAGCAGCAGTGCCACAATATGAATAAATTGGTAGGGTAAATTTTTAGATCTGTTTGGTTGCCATTGAGAGGAAACCAAAAAAAAAAATAATAAAGCAAAAATATTTTTATATATTTGTTTCAGTTCAAAACTAAAAGTTTTATACCGCCATGCAACATATTTACGAACAACTACAACAACAGCAGCGGTCACAACATCATCATGAACTGAATTTTAAAGTATAAAAGAAAAATATGAAAACGCTTTAAGGCAGCAACTCGTAAGCGTTTTTGAAGACCTCCAGTACAGCACGCGATTTATTTCAACTGAAATGCCATCATACGAGTCAAATTTAAAAAGACTAAATAAAATAGCAACAACGAAAAAATTTTACTAAGCAGTCGTTTTAGTAAATTCAGTAGGTTGATACTTTTATTTTTATTTTTATAAGCACCCTACATCAAGGACATTACTATTTTACGCACCATTTGAAAAGCCGTCTTTACACTGTCTGAGTTTTCGTCTGATTTCATAAGTTAACTTTAAGAATATGACATTTAAAGCTCATTAGATTCTATTTTCAACTGAGCTCAGACGAAAAATTAAAAATTGTATGTTAAGCGGCCCACCCACTTCCAATATAATTGTGCAGCTTTTTGTATTGTACAATAATGTCACCAATGTGTATGTCATGTACGAAGATGGCACAATATATTGGCTTTTGATTTTTATTGTACAATCAAGAAAATTGTGTAATATGCTGGCAACATTGTTCAGTAATATGTTTACTTTTTCACTGTCAGGAAATTTGAGCAATATTTTGTTTGAAAATATTGTGCCATTTATTGCATAGTATAGGCGCAAACGACAATAATGTGTATAACATATGTAATAATGTTGCATAATGGATGGGCCGCCTTAGACACGATATTTTACTTTCACGGTGTAATGGCACCTTCAGACATTTTAAAACAAATTTTATTTGTCATGCACCCACTGAAGGCATTTTACCAAACACAGAAAATCACATTTTAAATTATTACACAGGGCGACATAAAAATATCATGGCATAATATTTCTAAGTCAATTCTGGTTCATGTGATTTTGAAGATCATAATAAGCCTATTAATTCCCTGCGGGAAATGTTGTACCAATTGACTTGAACGTACTTGTCTTATGTATATGGTGAAAGTGGGAATGGTAAAAAATTTTCCTGATTCGTGACCGGTGAAAATAGAACATATGAATGGGTCTATTAATATACTTCGTAACGCTTTTTACATAATTTTCAGTATAAAGTATATAATCCGTAACAAATCTTAAACCCCGCATCCCCTTGAGCGTTGCGTAATATGTGAATGGCCCCATGACAAAACTAGAATAAAAATGTTAGCAAGATACCTTCATTGTATAAGCAGACTCTTTCCAAATCAAAAATATTTGTTAGAAGTACAGTAATCACTATCACTGAGTGTCTTAATTATGTAGATTGAACCAGTCCCGTGATCTGTCGTATGACAGGTTCTTTTCCCTCTAGGGTTTTCTTTTTATATTGAGTCTAGCTGTCGAGATAAGCCGTTACATCAGAAATTAAGGACTTTGCATGGAAGAAGCCGCACATTAGGGACGTGCAAAAATATTGATATAACGATATTTTCTGAAAAATATATATCGATATATTATATCATCAATATTTTTCATTGCAATATATCGATATATTTTTCAAAAGATATCGACAGTATCAAATTCGATATTTTTAGCTTTGGTTTCGATTTTCGTACAGTTTTCAACAAATTTCGAAACAATCTTCAGTAAATAGAATACACTGTGTATAATTTTTTAAGTAATGGAAATATAACCATATACGGACACCACTACGTGATAAAAGATCAAAAAAAGACCCGTGTCTCCCAGTTTTGTCCCAATTCATTCATGCACTTTTTTTGTGGGCCCCCAAAGATTTTGGGCCTCGGTGTCATTTTTGCAAAAAAAAACTGATCATTTTCTCAGGCTCATATCTTGCAAACCGTTCGGAATTTTGATTTACTATCTGTAGCTCTTGTCATAAAAAAAACAAAAATTGTCAACATATAAAATCAAAAAAAAAAAAATTTCATCTTCAAGATTAAAATCGCAAAAAACTTTAAAAAATAAGATATTTTGTAATCTTTTTCCCCTGTTCAGGTCCATAGCTGGCAAAGCGTTCAAAATTTGAGGAAACAATCAACTACAAAAATGTACCTAAGATCTCAATAAACAACTTTGTAGAACATATGAATTTCCTAGGAATGATTCTGAACACCGTTTAGGTAGCGCTTAGGTAGCCGCAAAAGTAAAAAGTTGAATTTTTTAAAGTTTTTTTTGCGGTTTTGATCCTTTTTGCTATGTGCCTTTAGAGTTTAACAATTAAGTTATGAGTTTATTTGAGCTGTATGGGTCTATATCCAAAGAAATTTAATTATTTTTGGCTTGTGTTCGATTTTAATTTAAAATTTCAGTTAAATTATATTTTTATTTGGAAATAAATGTGAAGCATATAGGCAAAGAAAATTTTGACTGCGCTTTCAAGAAAAGGATAATATACTAAAACAATTTTATTCTCAAATTTGAAAAGGTATCCGAGTATAATATTCAAGTTTTTTCTTCGTAGTTCTGGATATTTTGTATGAAGATACGAGGGCGGATTAATAAGTCCGTGACTTTTCGAACTTCCCTCGCAGTTATATGAAATGCAATACTGTTTCCATCAAGTACCACCTATTAATCGACTACTGTCAAATTTTGAGCAAGTGTCGTCATTTACTTTACGTTTAACAGCTGTTTAAAACATACAACCTCATGTATTTTTCTAAAAATGGAAAAAAGTGAATTTCGAGTGCTCATTAAGCATTATTTTTTGCGAATAAAAAAACCGTCAATCAAACCAAGGAAATGCTTGATAGATACTATGGGGACTCTGCACCATCAATTTCAATGGTAAAAAAGTGGTATACTGACTTTCGTTGTGGGCGCACAAGTACAAATGACGCCGAACGTTCTGGACGACCAATTGAGGTCAGTACATATTTTGTTGGCCGATCGAAGAGTAAAAGTGCGTGTAATTGATGATGCCATAGGCATTTCATATGGCAGTGTGGTTTAGATTTTAAGTGATCAGCTGGGTTTAAGAAAGTTGTCTGCAAGATGGGTGCCGCGTTGGCTCTCAATTGACCATAAACGTAAAACGTGTGAAGTTTCAATGGCAAAACTCTATGAATTGGGCTACGAATTGGTACTTCATCCGCCATATTCCCCGGATTTATCCCCCAGAGACTACTTCCTATTTCCAAACCTAAGGAAATGGCTTGGTGGAAACGATGAAACATTGACCGAACAAATGTCTATTTTAAAGACCTCGAAAAATCCTATATTTGGAAGAGATACAAAACGTTGGACTAATGTGTTGTTTCCACAATGCAAACAAACACTGCTTGTCTAAAGTTTATATGAAAAGCACTCAGTTTTTTGAGTGATTTCCATACAAATTTTAGACAAGCAGTGCTTGTTTGCATTGTGGAAACAGCACATAAGTGTATTGAGTTAAAAGGAGATTATGTTGAAAAATAAATTTTTGTTTTGCAAAAAAACTGTGTTTCATTCAAAAAGTCACGGACTTATTGATCCGCCGTAAAAACAGTAGTTTCGTTCTTTGTTGTTAATATATCGTCTTTACCATGTCCAACTATCGAGTGAGAAATTATTGAGCGCAAAATTATTGAGCGAAAATCTTAATTAAATTAATTAAAGTTACTGTTTCTCCAGAAAAATATGTAAATAAAAATACAAATAGAACATGAAACGTAAAAATAAAAGAAAAATATGTCTTTGAATATAAAAAAATGTTTTTTGTTTGTTTTTGGATTTGATTTCGTGCGTGTTGTGTCATATTTTGAAAATTTTGGAGTACGTGTTGCGTACGTGTTGGACATCCCGGTACTCGTGTTCGGGTCGTCTCGTGTTAGAAAATTTCGACACGCGCCCATCTCTAGTTTATTGTTCTTTTGCTAAATATTGTAAGTGAAGAATTAGGAGTCCCTCTAAGATATGCTGAAAAAAGTGAAATTATTGTGTCCTATATTAAAAAAAGTGACGGAACAAAAAATTTTTTCACAAATTATTAATGAAAACCAACATAACACAATAGAGAAGTGTGCACTTGAATACACTATTATCAAAAAAAAAATTGTACATCCAAAAAAATTTAATTTTTCAGTTAAATTATATTTTTATTTAAAGATAAATGTGAAGCATGTAGACAAAGAAAATCACATTAATGAAAATTTTGCACTGCACGGAGGGTTGAACTGACGTTTCGATAGCTCCCGATAATCTCTTCAGAGTTCTTTTCCGCGTAGGCCACTCGACCAAAGTTGGTGGTTTGCAGGTTTGCAATAAATAATGACAAAAGTTTTTGCTGCGGTAATTAGCAAAGGTGACAAATAAATATGTTCTAGTAAATATGTAGTATGGCTCCTCATAGGAGTAAAAGGAATCCGCACAAAAACATAAATGTGAAAATAAGGCCAAATTCCTATCCAAAAATGTCGGCCGTAAAAAGTACTGAGATCAAAATAACTACAAAGTTCTTGATACCATCTCATTTCTAGGCAACCTGTAAGACCTACCTGTATACCAAATTTCATTTTTCTAGATATAGTGGAAGTGCCCAATAATATTGATGAGTCAGTGACTCAGTCAGTCAGTGAATATGTACTAAAATATGCACTTTTTACGGCTCCATGAAAAATCGTCCAAAACCAAATCGCCCAAAAATAATTATGAAAAATCGCCCAATATTTCAAAATGAAAAATCGCCCAAAAAATTAAAAATCGCCCAAAATTTAAAAATGAAAAATCACCCAAAGAAAATTAAAAATCGCCCAAAAAAAATTAAATTCACCCCAAAATTAAAAAAAAACCAAAAAAAAAATTAAATTATAGTAATTTAAATTTTATATTAAAAAAAAAACTTACAGGAAAGCATAAATAGTCTCCGTTTCTTACTGAAATGCAATAAAAGTATGAATAAAAGGCAATATTTTCCATCGGCCAAAAATTATATAATATATAAGGCCGGCTACACGAAACGTCGTCGAAAGCACGTACCAAATTAAGCATTCCGAAGGCTCCTAATAATGAAAATTGTCGTAAATGACGCCGAGATTTGACATACCATAGAGTTTAAAATCCTTCCGCCCGGCCGAAGACCGGCTACAGGAAAAGTCGTCGAAAGGCGTACCAAATTAAGCATTCCGAAGCAAAGACTTGATTCCACCTGCACGAATGATTTTAAACTCTATGGTATGTCAAATATCTTCTTCGTTTTTGAAAATTTTTTATATTAGTGAACCTTGGAATGTTTAACTTGATAAACGCTTTCGACGATTTTCCGTATAGCCGGCTTTAGGCCGGGCGGAAGTATTTTAAACTCTATCGTATGTTAAATCTCGGCTTCGCTTACGACAATTTTCAATATTAGTAGCCTTCGGAATGCTTAATTTGGTACGTGCTTTCGACTTCTTTACGACAATTTTCTAAACCACTTTTACTACTATAGAATCCATATAATATTGCAGATGGAACACATTGGAGAAACTTTCAATTATTTTCTGCAATATATATTTTAAATTCTATATTCGATTTTGATGATCGCCAGAATTTTTGGGTGTAAAATTTTTGGCGATTTTCATATGAATAATAACTTTAAATTTGTTGGAAAAAATTTGTGGGCGACTTTTCATTTTTATTTTTGGGCGATTTAGTTTTGGGCGATTTTTCATGGAAACATTTTTAATATGAAAATTCGCCCGAAATTTCAAAATGAAAAACAGCAAAAAAAAATGAAAAATCACCCAAAATTTGTATTGAAAAATTTTGGCCGAGTTTTCATTTTTATTTTTGGGCCATTTGGTGTTGGGCGATTTTTCATGGAGCCACTTTTTACACCTTCATATCTCAGGAAGCATTCAAGGTAGAACTTCAAATTTAAAATTTCAGCTATGGAGTTACCTCTGTAGGGAGACCTTATGTTGCCAGTTTCACTGTTTTATGATTAAGTAGAGCAAAGCTATGAGGGGGTAAAAACTGCTCGAATGGTTCGTGTAAATATACATATTGTGTGGCAAACACCTAAAAAAAATTTTTTGCGACTGTTAACTCAATCTAATTTTTCTCTTACCGTTAATGATGGAAATTCATAATTAAAAAACCTGTCTATGAGAAGAGTGTTCGCACTTCGTAGTGCACTTCGCATGCCCTTATTTTATTATTAATGTAGAAATGTAGTAACATCCCTAATTTCGTAAGGCCCACACTATGGCGCACATTTTCAATAAAACCAAGAATAAAACATGAACAAAGACTGAGCATTTCAAATATATGTAAGTATCTTTGCGTGGTCAAATAAAAAGTGCCAAATGCATTTCTGGCTCTAAAACTGTAAAAACCTTTTTTTTTCTTGTATTTCAATTTCTCTACATGCGAACACAAATATAAACATAAGTTTGTCTATCTACATATTTAGTATATGTATATAAATTTCTTTGCTGTTTGATTTTTTGATTTGGGTTTTTGCATGTGCGATCTCACTAGCCGCCACATACTGACTTTCTGGCTAACCGACTGACCACTTCCCTGCTTAAGGGCACAAAATTTTAGCTTTTCATTTTTATATTGTCCCTTTTTTGTTTCCTAAAACTTTTGTTTTATTACACGTTTGTTTGAATGTTTTATTAATGATTTCACTCGAATTTGTCGGTGTTTACTTGTATAGCTTTTTTTGTGTTTTTTTTCATTTAGTGTTTTATTTTTTGAAGCTCATGCTACTTAGATGACTGCTACTTACTACATATATAGAAGATTGTGACTTGGCCTAAAATAAAATTCATCATACGCTTTGTTTAAAAGTATAAAATGGTAATAGAATAGATATACTTATGTATGTTCCTATAAATTATCACGTGAGTAATTAGTTGAACAATCTTTTTCTTTTGCTTTAATTATTTTAAACTAATTGATTTCCTTTTACCTTATAAATTCTAGCTTCCGGCAGAAGTAAGAATATAGCCAACTTTTGAGTTTGAATTTTGAAATTAATTAAATAATTCTGACAAAACTGTAGCAGAACATTATTTGCGTTCATGTGGTTGTGTTTGTTGTACTTTACATTTTCGGTGACTGAAATTTTTGAATTAAGAATATTAACCATTTAATCAAATTATTTAATGAAAAATACTAGAATTATTTATTATTAGTTCATTGTGTTTTTTGTAAAAGTAAAAATCTTTAAGTATGAAATCCCTTCCCTAGTAACACAATGCTACAAAATCAATTATTTTCCAAAATGTCTAGGCTCTAACGACTAATTATGGTAGAGCAGACCAAAAGAAATTATATGTGTTTAGGCATTTTGAAAGTTTACACCTGGAACTAATTTCAGGTGGAGTTAAAGTCCCTCCCGCCCCCTATTACTCATTGTTGTAGTAAATCGGCATTGAAAATCTTGTAATTCTTACATTTTAGCTTTAAAAACTTTTAGCATTTTTATGTAAAACATTACAAAAAATATTTTTGTGGAACATTTTAACCCTCTAACTTTTTGCTGTTGGGTCATTTGCCCATTTTTTTAAATAAAGAAAAAAACGAAAAAAATTCCGTATGTCTGTGATATAGTGGGGCTGGAATATCCTATAAAAATATTTTTATAAAATTCTACTACAAGTCATCAAAGACACCAAAACTCAAAATCAACTTGAACGCCAGAAATAAGTCAAAACTTCAAATGCGTTTAAGGGTTAATTTCGAACTTATTCACAACTAGTGCAAACATGTCCTTTTTAAGAAAGGTACAAAAAGACCCATACAGCAAAGAGCTAGAAGGTTTTAATATTGAACAAAAATGTTTTTCTATTAAGGTTTTGAATTTCATAATTTAAATAAATCGTATTTCATAGTTTTGATGAAAAATTTAATTGCATTTGGGAAAGACCGATGAAATGAATCACAACCGAACCGAACAACAAAAATATTCTTATATGATTCTTGTTGTTGTACTCTATCTTATTGTGACACACACGTAGAGCAAATTGTTTTGAGAGTGATGTGAGCTCAAGTAGTTAACAGCTCAACCCAAATCAAAACGTTCAGCCTCGTGGTTGGCAGCAAGGTACGTACTTAGAGTACATTTTAAGAAAAAAGCCTACTTTGAATGTACTGAAAATACGTTCATATCCTGTTGCTTATGCGGCTCTCAATGCTGTAAATTAGGTTTGGCCGTAAGACGCTGCAAATGATGAAAATCAAGAATCTCTGTTCGATACTGTGAGCGGTTTTCAACACTACAAGCTTTTCTGATACGCATTAGTATCTATCGTACATATCTGTAGCATGAAATTGTCAAATTTAAAAGAATTTTGCTTCATAAAACCAATGAAACCATTTCATTAGATTTTTTAATTAATCCATAAAAAATTTCATTAATATTGCAAAAGAATTTTGTTGGCTGAATTTTTATGAAAAGTTTCATTAAAATTCAACCAACGAACACTTTCCACAGTATTCGTGAAATTTTCATTGGATTTGCAAAATTGCTGTTGGATTAATGAAAAAACTTAATAAAATTGTTTCAACCAAGGAAATTCTTTCACAATATTCGTGAAATTTTCATTGGATTTGTGAAATTGTCATTGGAGTATTGAAAAAAATCTAAGGAAATTGTTTCATTGGTTTTATGAAGGTAATTATTTTAGCGTAATGAGCCTAGCCTAATAATTACATTAAAACAATTAAATAATTTCATTAGAATAATGACAATCATTAAAGTGATGAAATAATTTCATTAAAATGCTGAAAATTTTTCGTTAAAATATGAATATATTTTCATTAGCTTAGCAAAATTATTGTATTGGATCAATGGAATGATTTCACATTTTAGGTGAAACGAAGTTTTGCGTTGAGTTTAATAGACTTTTTCATTGGACTAATGTCGAAATTCGCAGAATTTATGAAAAAATTTCTTTCAGTGAAGGTCGAAAATTTAGCTCAGAAAATTATGCAAAGGCTAGGTAGAGGATAAATAGATAAACAGAAAAATGGAAGTGAATTCCGTATTAAACAATTGTTTAATGTTAACGAATATGAGAAATTAAAAATTCTGGTATTCTCTGTCATTAGCAACTGACAGCCACTTGAGGGTGCTATTGGCTGAAGTTGTTAGCGCATCGACTACAAAAAAAATTATGCCTGAGACAAGTTTCAGGCATGTCATCAGCATCATGAATTTTTCTGATATGCATTACTGTGTTCTTGTGTTAATTGTTGTTGAACTTGTTAAACTGATGAAGGCATAGCGCTGGTCAGGGATTGATACTGTTCTATGCTAATTTACATAACAGCGCCATCCTTCGTCGGTAATGTTAGCATAATCGTCGAAGAAGTAAAATAATTAATAAAATGGCTACACATACAGCTTAAGAAAATTAATGCGTCTACTTAACACCGGAGGCACTGCAATGCTGCTCTAAAGCTGATAAGACGCGCAATAGCAGCGTTGTAAAAAATGTAGCTTTCTTTCACATTTTCATCGCCCATCTTCTCTTCATTATCTCTTTCCCAAATGAAGGTAATACATTAAGTAGGCAAGTAGTAAGCATCAATTGCCTGAGTGTTACTTCTCTTTAAAAAAAATGGGAGAGAAAAAAAATACATATAAGGAGCTGTTGCGGCCTTTGAAAACAGCATGTACCATTTAGCTATATCGAACTTAGTAACTTTTAGCTTTTCTGTATTCTTTTTATAATAAAAGTAAACTAAATTAATAAAGACACACAATAATTGCAAAATCCATGTTAAAATTCAATAAAATGTTAAAATATGGATAATAGCTTGTATGACTTTAAGCTTTCTAAATCTACAATCGCATTAAATATTCAAAACAATATCAGGAATTCATAAAGTTGCAATTAAAAAGGTGTCAAAAGACAAGTGCTTAAAAATTTTTATTAAAACTCGACTTGCACTTTAAAAATGTCGACAGATCTTCGAGAAGATATTTAAACAATATTTCACAAAATTATTTGAAATAAGATTTTTAAATAAAACAAATCCCACAGAAAAACCTTAAAATCTTTAACAAATTTCAGCGCTAACATATTTATTTTAAAATAAATCAAACACTACTTAAACAAACAAAAAATATATCAAAAGGATAATAATAAGTTACCGAAAAACCACAAAAATATTTATTCATCTCAAGTGCATCAAAGTAGCAGTGATCTCATTATTTGTTTAAGTATTTTTTTTTGTATATTTTTTAAACTTCTTTTGGCGGGTTACATCTTAATCTGTATGTTTATTAAAAGATTATTTAAAATAAAGTATAAAAATGCTGACTCAATTTGCGCAGACTCAATGAATAAATAAATGAATGAATAGTCAGCGTTGAGAGCTTGAATGTTACGACTACAATATTTGTGCAATTAATTTGTATGACTCGTTGAGAATTATTGAAATGCTTCAAATACGAACCATCATCATAATCAACATCATCATCGTTTTTAACGTCATTGTTGAGGATGAAGTTAAAAGATCATCACCAACACTTGACTGGAGTTACACCTTCAATGAAGCTAAAGAAATTTTGTGTTTTTTTTTTTGTGAAAATGGTGAGACTCCTTCCTGCATTCAAACAAAATATATTGAGAAAAAAAGTGACAATCTTGATCAGGTAAATTGGGATCTTGATTCTATGCTATTGCTGGGAATCTATTTAAGTCGCCTTTAGAAGGTGCTATAATTGGTCCCTGCGGTGGACGAACAAGTTTCGTTGAATACTACGGGCGGGCTTAAGCCGCAACGGTCTGAGGAGGAGGCATAAGTGCAGAATGAGCAGCCGGCATAGAAAAAGACAGGGCGCCATAAATATTTTGCCGCATCATATATTGAGGCTTCGAAAGTCCAACTCTTTAGGGCTGAGGTATAGTGCTACGAAAAGCCTAGGATACTAACCACAGTGCGGAGGCGCCGTATTGCTTTGAGGTCACGGTAAGTTCATTAAATGCTTAAACAATCTTCAGACGCCTATCGGGTTTGTTCAGAAATCGACTGAAAACAAGGAATATTTATTGCTGGCGTTCCTAAAAATAAAAGGTAGATTTAACAATATGAAACCAGAGGCCATCATAATGGCCTTCGAAACACTGAATACGGGCACAAACCTACTTTAGAAACTTTTTATAAAGAGCGTCATTGTATCCACTCTACGGTGGGCTACGATCTCTGAAGGTACGCCACAGACAGGTATTATGTTCCTTGTCTTATGGAACCTCGTCTTAAAATCTATGCTCATAAAATTTGACTCATGATGTTTAAGCCTGTGGCGAACGCCGACAACATTGCGGTGAGAGTATCCGGTAAGCATCTGTATACTTTCTCATAGTGTTAGCAGGCTTCACAAAGAATCAGAGTAAATTCACAGAAATCGGATTTTGTACTCTTTACAAGAGGGTATACGTTACTACTTTTTCGGCTTCCAAGCCTAAATGGAATAGAACTTAGGTTGTCTAGCAGTGCGAAGTATTTGGGTATCTACCTGGACTCCAATCTGTCATGGCACCGTAACGTCCAGCAAAGGGCGGACAACGACATTGTGGCTATATGCGTATGTAGAATGGCCATAAAGTAAACTTGGAGATGATATCCTAGGATCTCCAAGACAATCTTCCACATGGCAATAAACCCCATACTTACGTATGGTTCACTATTATCATACTCTGCATTAGATAAAGTCACCTACTGTCGGATCATAGAAGGTATCCTTCGTACAGCGGCTCCTCACACTACCCCATCAAAAGCACTATTAGCAAGAATTTTTGAGTTCCTACCAGGCATTGATTGATAACTACTCGCTCTTACTTCTGCTCGATAAAAATAATTGCTTTAATGCTCTCGATCTCGTAACGTTCAATATCTTGTCATCGTGAGAACGTGCTAGAGATCTATACGCACTTATCCAAATCGGACTTTGTAGTGGGCAAAGGCGTCTTTATTTCCAGTTGCCAACAGAGGATAAGGTTTAAGTTACATGTTCAATATACACTCTAAAACATTACTTCAAATTTGTGTTGAAAATTTCTCCTTGTCTAAAATTACATCGATTTTGTAGTTATTTTATTAAAGAAAAAACCTATCAAATTAAACATATTTAGTCCAAGTTGAAAAAATTTAACATAAAGTATAATACGGCTATGGCTGAATGGCATATAAGTCAGACTATCAGTCAGAAGGTCGTGGCTCAAACATGCACGCAGCCAATCGCTTTTTTTAGTAAAAACATTTTGTTCAAAAATAATACCTGTGTAATATTAGGTCGATAATAATCGGTAAAGTGTTGTCGACTATTATCGACCTAATTTTTAACAAAAGTGTTTTAGAGTGTATAGTCATCAAAAAAGTTTACTTTAAAAGCTCTAAAGTCTACTTTTGTTGAAACATAATTGTGCTCCACTATATCACAGGATAAAATGTACTTTAATCGTTAAATCGTTAAATTCTGTGTTGTGTTTGAAACTTGTTGATGTTGTTTTTAACAAGTTCAACATCAGATTTTTACGCATTTATTGCCAAAAAATAACAATAAGGACACTCTGAAACATTACTTCAAATTTAGGATCATATATTGTCTAAATTTGTGTTGAAAATTTCTTCTTGTATAAAACTACATCGATTTTGTAGTTATTTTATTAAATAAAAAACCTTTCAAACTAAACATATTTAGTCCAAGTGGAAAAAATTTAACATAAAGTATAATATGGCTATGGCTGAATGGTAGATACGTCCGACTATCAGTTAGGAGGTCGCGGCTCAAACCTGCACACAGCCTATCGCTTTTTTTTTTGTGAAAACAATTTGTTCAAAAATAATGAGTGTGTAATTTTAGGTCGATAATAATCGGTAAAGTGTTGTCGACTATTATCGACCTAATTTTCAACAAAAGTGTTTTAGAGTGTAGGGTGCCACAGGCTGAAATATCAGCCATAAAAAGGCCAGCAAATTTGATGAGGTACTATAAGATATTCAATGAGAATATCCAAATTTGTATTGATGGAAAAGCTACCAGCAAGTTCCTATCGGGAGTTTGGTGTATAAATGACAGATGTCTCTAAATGTGATAGTGAGACATTCAAACGTGGTGCTACGTTTTGGTTCAGGGCACAGTAATGTACCCAGAAACATTATTGCGGCCGAACCAGCCAAATCCGATTTGTTTGTCGTACCGTTGAAATTCTACAAAATATTAATTCAACAGACTGGATGCTCTACTAAGGTCGACTGCTCGGTATCGTGGTTAACATAGCCCCAATATGATTGCCGAAGATCTGATATTTCAGAGGCTATATTTCATGTGCAACTACGCACATTTTAGCAGTAATCACAAAGCATTGTTTTATAGGTGCACATTCTAGAAGAGTAAGTTCGTTAGAAGTTCTCATAAGGAGAAGGAGGAACGTGCTCCATAACCTTCTCCCCCATTGCCTCTCTCTCTCTCTCTCTCTGCGAAAGAGGGTGTTTCTATTTGCAGTACATTGCTGCAAGACTTAGCAGACATATTTGACTGTGATGTGAAAACGATAAACTCGTTTATCCGGTCGTCGAGATGGCTTAGCACAGAGCCGTATGGGGAGGTGTAAAATTGACCTTCTATGCATCTCGCTTTCAGGTAACACAACGGGACGAACTAGGAACCACGACGGCTGGTTTTAACATTTATATAACTGTCAACCTGTGCAATCTAACCTCTCTCGGGATGATGTAAGTACTCTAACGATACCCTTTATACCCAAATCTGTTCGGGCATTCAAATTTTTTTACACGGGCAATAAAATAAATAGTTTTACGAATTAAGTTATGAGTTTAGTTGAACTGTATGGGCTTATATCCAAAGAAATTTTAATTATTTTGGCTTAAGTTCGGTTTTTAATTTAATTTTTCAATTAAATTATATTTTTATTTAGAGATAAATGTGAAGCATGTAGACAAAGAAAATTTTTGACTGCGCGGAGGGTTGAACTGACGTTTCGATAGCTTCCGCTAATCCTATCAGAGTTATTTACCGCCTAGACCACACGACCAGGGTGTATGCAGTCAAATAATTTTACATTAAAAAATCTTTCAAAAAACATTTTAGATTTTTTACAAACCAGTAGCTTAAATCTTTTAATTTATTAAAACTTGGACAAAAAAGTCTATCGCAAAAACCAACTCCCTCCAATTACAGAACATCAACCATCAAAACCTTTCGATAATAAAATTTGATTATGGCTCTGTGATAAATGATGATTTTGTTACAGTTGTTGCTGCTGCCACTTTGTTGTAACACATCAATAACATGCCACACATCCCTCTACACATGTATTTTACAACAGGTGAGAAAACAAAAGAAGCAACAAATAGTTTTTTAACTTTTTTTGGTGAAAAGAAAAAGCGTACACAAGGAAAAAATCAATTCATTCATAAAAATCCTTTGCAATAAAAAAAGAATAACTTCAAAAATCATGTAACCTGTTGACTTCTGGCTACTACTGCCACAATAATAAAATTTTGTATTAAAAAAAAAAGAAATACAATAAAACATGTCGGTTGTGTGTGCTCTTCATGATTTAATTTCATGTTTTACTCTTGTTATTTTGGAATCAAATAAATAGTTGCCATGACTTGTCAATAAAAATCTAAAAAAACAACGTTTTCATATACATTTTTATATTCACTGGTTTGAAAAAAACTTATGTATATATTTTGTTAGTTATTTGGTATTAAAGTCAACCTAACAATTTGTTCGTTTTCAATCGAGATTTAGATATTTTTGTTCAACAAAACTATGTACCAGTTGGTTAAATTTTTAAGATAGAAATTATAAAATGATACAAAAAAAGTTGTAAATGGTTATTCTGCTAGTGGACTTCCGTTTTGATTCCTACCGCATGATAAACTTCATTGATTCAACCGCCTTTAATTTTGAAATTCAACTGATCAAAACTTTGATAACTGTTTCTATGTAATGCCTGTATATATGAACCTGTGTGTGTGTGTGCATTACTAATGTACACACCGTAGCTTAAATGGCGTTAAATTTATATTTTCAATTAGATTTAAAATTGGTACAAAAAGTAGAAAAATGAAATATGTACCCATGGGTGTATACACAAAATTTTATAAATTTCCTATCTACCCTTCCTTTTTAAGGGCTTTAGAAATAAAAGATTGTACTGCTGTGAGGGCCAACGAATAAAAATTCCAATTCAGATGTTTTCACTAAATATGTTGGAACTTTCTTATTTTATGTTTGACATTAAAAGTTTTACGCTTACTACGTTTAGAACAAATTTTCTTTGAAACACGTTTCAAAAAAATTCCATTTTTTTTGCGCTAAAAGAATTAAATTTTTCAAATCGTGAGGCCTGTAACTCAATGAATTTTGATTCGATAAACACAGTTCATGTATTGGCTGAAAGAAAAAAGTAATGTCTATGCAACAGCACAGAAAATATTATCACCAAAAAATTTTCAAACAAAAGTTTGTCTAAAAATATATTTAATTTTTAGTAAATGTTTTGTCCATAATCTATGAATTGTTTGTTTGACTTTTATTTAGAACGCAACATCAAAAACAACAATAAAAACTGTATCGTAAAAAACCACCCCGATGACGACATACACACAAATAACAACAACAACAATAATAGCAAGAGGAATGCAATTGTACAAAGTTTGTTTACAAAAGATTTTTGAGTGAATCGATTAGTTAATGTCGTTGCGTGAATTCTCATTAATTTTTTTAAAGTATTGGGATAAATATTCAGACTTGAACACATTTAACAAAGTGAAATCTCATACATGTTTAATGGATGATGATGATGACACAGACAAAAATTTGGTTTGTAGTTTTGTTTGCTTAAGTGAATTATTTTGCTTAGTAATTGTTAGCATTTCTAGACTAATTGTTTATTAAATTCAGACAGAAATATTGCTTGATATTTTTCAGAAAATCCAGTAAATATTTTAATTTGATTTAGTAAATTGTTTTGTCTACAATTTGTAAATATTTTTAGACAAATTGTTTTGTAGATTTAAACAATTTGTTCACTGAAAAAAAGCACGTTTTTTTCAATGAAATTGTTGAGGTTTTTTTGTCTATATGTATTTACAAATTCGTTTGTAGGTCCGTTCATAGACAAAATATTTACTATTTCATTGAATTCCTTTACAGAAAATGAAATTTAGTTTTTTTCTGTGTACACATAATTTTATAAATTTCCTATCTACCCTTCCCTTTTAAGGGCTTTAGAAATAAAAACTTGTACTGCTCTGAGGTCCAACGAATAAAAATTCCAATTCAGATGTTTTCACTAAATATGTTGTAACTCTCTTATTTTATGTTTGACATTAACAATTTTACGCTTACTACATGTAGCACAAATTTTTCTTTGAAACACTGTTCAAAATAAATCCAAATTTTTTTTGCGTTAAAAAAATTAAAATTTTCAAATCGTAAGGCAATGAATTTTGATTCGATAAACACAGTTTATGTATTGGCTGAAAGAAAAAAGTAATATCTATGCAACAGTGCAAAATTTGCTTAATTCATAATAAAAAATTTCAAGATTTTTGGAAATAGCTAAAAAAAACTGCATAATAATACCTTTTTCGTGAATATCTCGAAAACGCTTCTTAAGAAAATTCATGTTCAGTGACAATTTGGAGTGACTTGGGCTTGGTCATAGCGAAAACTTGAAATTTTTTAACTACATAGTATTATTGTTACAAAAAAAAGTAAAATAAGATTTTGTAGAATTTTAGCAAAAATTTCATTTGAGAAATTTTTAATGATCATAGTGACGACCCATAAAAAAGAATAAAATAATAAAACAACACTTTGTTTTGAAACACCCACAAAGGGCTTAGCACAGCCAGAAAATAGAGATTTAAGCAAAACTGGATTAAGTACTTTAACGCCCTAATCTGACGACCTCTCACAATAACTGCTGGCGCCAATCATTGTCTATGTTAATGGGATCAGTCTGCTGCTGGTCAACATTGAAACCAAAAATACTTCCACGTATACTACTTGCACACAATCAGAAATGACCTGAGTAAGCGAGCACTTGTTGCACTCAACCCTTAAAACATATCCAGACACCGAACTGTGCAAAAATAGTTTTTGGCTTTAGTTTTTACAGAAAATACAAAAAGTTATATTGTTTATTTATTTGGATTTTTATTTTTGGCACAAAAAGGGTTTAGTTACGCTTCATAATGATTTTTGTGCTCTGGAGATTAAAGCGTTTCCTTAAATTGTTTGCCATTTTATTTAAATATTTTGTTTAACTAAAAATTCTTGGGATACTTTTTTCCAATGTTTTTGTAAAAGATTTTACACTTTAATACGAAGAGGCACAGTGTGAGTGCGTGTGTGTTTTTGTTAAAGATAAAAATAACAAAAACACTGAAATGAAATTGACTTCTCATTTTATTTTTCAAATGAGATTTATAAGTTTTGCACCACCTTTTTCCAGTGAGAAGAAAGGAAAATTTCTTGACTATTTGATTAAAAAATTTAAACGAACAAAACATATCATTCGCTGCAATAAAAAAAACACTTAACAAATCAGACTTGAGTATCAGACTTGAGTTCGTTAATTGAATTGCAGTAGGTTTGTTTTTATTTATGTATTTTTGTTCTAGTTTTCGAGATATACATTTATTTAAAAAAATGAAAATGTTAACATAAGTTGGATCTATTCAAGTCAACAACAATTTTATTTTTAAGCCATATCAGTATTGTTTTTAATCAGCTCAATAGTTGTAGAGATATCATGAAACTTGTACCAAAATTTTTTTTATAAAAATTTGTGTTTTTAAATATTTCATAAAAATTAAATTGCAAACTAAAATTCAGTAATTTTATTATTATTATAAAGGTAAATATATTCCAAACGAAACAAGCCATATTTCATTAAAATCCATGTACAACTTATGATTTTATTCAGAATTAAGAGAAAGTACTCGATATATAAAAATCAGGATTTTCATATAACAGAATAGTTTTGATGTTTGGGTGTGTGTGTGTGTGTGTGTATGTATATGCTGTTTTATGGAAATCTAAATGTATGTCAATTGAGTTCCCTCACTTAATTGTGAATAAATGATGGACTTTGCCGACTTTTTGCTTATCTCTATATAGTTTCTGCTTTTCCGCTGGTGTTGGCATCTTTCTACCATTCTAAAACTCCGAGGCTAAACTTTATATGGGTCATCCTAATTTTGAGTGTACATTATCATTTATTTTCTTTTTTTAACTTGACCAATTTAACTAATAACAATATGAGAAAGTAAGATGCATATTAAATTATATAAATAAAATTATACTAATTTTAGTAATTTTTTAATTTTTGTAATTTTTGTAATCAGTAGTACTTTATTAATGGGTTACAAAGTAATGACTGGTACTTATTTATCTTATTACTATGCTTCAAATTAGAACTACTATGTACTTAGTTTTTGATAAAATTATTACATATTTTTATCATTATCTGAAAGTAGCTACAATTTGCTGAACTGTATTAATAAAATAAGTAGACAATCATTTTTGAGTCAACATGTGTTTGTATATAAAAACTAATTTTTGTCGCTTAAACTTATAAGACAACAATAGCTGAGTGGGTAAAGTTCTTGTCTTCATATCTGAACGAGCACAGTTTCGTATCTCAGCTGGGTCAAAAAAATAAAATTAAAAATATAAAATAGAATTGTAAAAATATAAATAAAACATAATGGGTATATATTTGTTTTAAATTTTAATTTGTTTATTTGACTACTTATTTTTTAGCTACAAGTAAGCCAAATAATAACTAGTTAATTGCTGTGACAATGTAAATACATTTGTAAGGGGTATCCCTTATGTTTTGGAATTCTCAAACAAAAATAAGTAGTTATCGATTCAAATTGTAAGGAGTTACGACTTAAATCCTCATATACTTTTTTGTCTACCAGTAAGCATCATTTTTGCTGGGTAGCGTTACCTTGCTTTCACTGTTATTGTGGGAATAAATTTTGCGAAAAAAATACATTAAAAAAATTAAGTCTAGGATTTGAAAGCACTATATATCTACTCTCTAAAACAAAAAATTTCAAATAATCGTAGGACGAAATAAAAAGTTAGAACGATATTTTAACTTTGGCTTGGCCTCCCAATGAAAGCTCAAAAATTAAAATCTTTCAAAATAATTATTTAGAAATACATCAGCAAAAAGCAGGCTAACTCTTCTTTCAAAATAAACTAATTTTAACAATATCGACCGACAATGTTAAAAGTTATGTCAATTTCAAATAATTCTTCGTACAAACATGGGTCCTAATCTAATACTTTCTTCTGCAATATAACAACCAACAGTGCGACAGAATCAAAATAGTTTGGAAGCAAATCAGCCATTTCTAAACGGATATGCTCCCTCTATCGTTTCCGCCTTTCCGCTGTTGTTAACTTTTTATACCGTCCTAAAAATAATAGATAAATTATATTTAAGAATTTTGTCAACGTAACGGTCAATACGTTTTCTTTCAAATTTCATATTTTTTCAGAACACCCACTATATTTTCAAATTAAAAAAATTCAAATATATAATCTTCGATGAGTTTTAACATAAATTTCTTAATTATACACTAAAATTTTTTACTTAATTTAAAAAAATCTATCGATAACGCTCAATGCATTTTTCAACATACAATCCATGATTGATTGATGAAGCCTTTTGCAATATAATTATATATATAAACTTTTAAATATTTAAAATGACAATATGTTGCCAATGCAACTTCAACAATTAAACTGAGTAATGAAGTATGCTAAAAAAGAGTAACGCTCTATACACAAAACTCCGGACAAGAAGAATTCATTAGAAAAAATTTTATCTCTATTCTTTTTCAAATATTTGACGTGTAAAATAAGAAAAGTAAATATTGTAAAACCATTATAAATTTACTCCCTGTTTTTTGAAAAATTCATATTGTTCTGATGTGGAAAATCAACTGCATGCACTTCGGCCACGACATTTTGTATGAAAAGAGTATAAAGAGTATTTTCATTCCTTTTTTTTATCATGTACTGGACAGTCTTATACTAAGAAACTTATGTATATATTTTTATAATATTTTAAATCATGCTAAATACGAAAAAACATGAATATGTGGTTACACAAATAACGCTCAAGACATTTTTGTTTGAATTTCATATGAGTTCCAAGCACACATCAAATTGTCTAAATAATAATTAAGATGTATTATCTTCAATGATTTGTAATAAAAACTATTTAATTACACACGAAATATTTTCAATTAATTTAAAAAATTATGGGTAACTTTCCATAAATTTTTAGGTTGTAAATCAGGATTGATTCATAAAGTTTTTATACATGTAAGCAGTATTACAAACACCCGCCCTTCTTGTATATAATGTTTTTAGTGCAATTTCAGCAGTTAAATGATTAATGAAGGATACTAAGAAGGAGTAACGTTCAATACACAAAACTGAAATTTATACGTTTTTCAGTATAACATACATACATATGTATATACATATGTATATATCCACAGTTTTCTTTTGTATGGTGAATTGCAGTCTACTTTGTCGTAAGATATACTTTTATTACAAATTAGCCTCATAAAGTTCTATTTTGTGGTATATTTTATCATTAATTGTTCAAAGTACGAATTTTACCCTTAAACACATTTTAAGTTTTGCATGATTTTCCGCATTTAAGTTAAGTTTAGATAGAGCTTTGGTGTCTTTGAAGAATTGTAGTAGAATTTTGTGGCTATGACTATAGTAGACTTTTTGTAGAATATTTTAGCCCGCTATATTGCTGTTGAAGTGGAGTTGTTTGCCCTCTTTTTAAGAAAAGAACAAGAAGACCCTTACAGCAAAGACTTAGAGGCTTAAAATGTTCCACAAATATATATTCCGTGAGGTTTTACATAAAAGTATTGAGCGCATTTTATACCTGAAATATAAGGATTACAAGATTTCCCATGCTGATTCACTATAGCAATGGGCGAAACGCCGAGACAAGTAGGTATATTTTTTGAACCCATCTACCAGGATTAGTTGTTATTATAGTTGTTTTTTTTTATTCTACGGTGTTATTATGAACAAGGCAGCTAGTTATTATTTCAATATATTAATATAAAAATTTTTGCTTTAGCTGTTTTATATTTCGTAGTTTTTATTTTTCTCCAAATTTGTCTTAATACAAAATTTAATATAAATAATCGCATTGAAACCCTTAAAGCTAATTTGCCAATTCCAGTATTAATTTCATATGTTTCTTTCTTCAAGTTTACTTTTTTCTTATTTGCAGCGCTTAAAAATACCCTTGGGCAACAAAAGTTTGCTGTTTGTACCGCTATAGTTTAACATTTCTAGCATAAATATAATTTTGTATTAAAAAAAACTAAATATTTGTGCTAAAAAATTAGTGCCGACGCGTGAGGCGTTCTTGGTCTGTTTTTATCATGAATTTGTCTTAAAGATACCAAACAGCCTGTTATATTTAACACTAATGATTATGTTGCAAGCAAAAGCAAAAATGCAAAAAACACTAAAACACTATAACGCTACTTTTCGTTACGATAAAAATATTACCGTTTATTTAATGATTTGTTAAAGCAAATTTTTGGCACAAAGAAATTCCAAAAGAAAATATTATTTCCTAATTATTGTATTGTGCAACAATACAGATTACAAAACAATGCCAATTCATTAAATTATTTTATTTAAATATTCATCATATTCGCGCTACTTTAGAAAGAGTGATAAAAGAAAACTGGGGAATATATGATTGGCTGTTATTAAAGGGAAATTCCATTTGTCCTCAACTTAAAATGTAAATTGAATTTTTATGCCTCACTTGTTCAAGTTCTCAATATAGTTTAAACGGGGACACATACTAGAGAATTTCTTTGAAATATTTATAGTATTGACCTGGATTTCCTTGTAGTTGTAAGTCAGTGTGCAATTTAGACGCAATAGTATTGCGTAATATATCTGGCATTCCCCTTCTTCTTAAACTTTGAGATTTTTTTTATTACTTGATCAAAATTATTAAATTTAAAAAAAAAATTTTAATATTGTGCTCATAATCTTCTTAAAAGTAATCCGATTTTAACAAAATATAGATTATGCACATCTGTCAATAAATACTTTTAAATTAGTATAAGTTTTGCTAAAATCGACTGTATAATTAATGTCTGCATAAACTTTAGTTCAAAAATTGTCTCGTCTTTTAATTATATGATAGATTACAAAACCTCTTTACACAATTTTTAGAAAAGACATCATCTTATTGAAAAACTTTATTTTTTCTAGTGTTTTGTTAGTGTTACGTATTTACATATGGGGCATTCCAAGTCAATTCGGACGATTTGAAAAAAATGTTTTTTTATATCCTCAATTTTATGATATATTTTATTACCCCCCAAAAGAGCCTTCCTAGTAACTTTGGGATTTTCAGTATTTTTTTTCTTTTTTTAAAGAGAAGTAACACAATCAGGCAATTAATGACTACCAGTTAATTAATTAATGTGTTACCTTCTTTGGGAAAGGGATAGTGTAGAGAGAACAGGTGGGGAAAGCTTAATTCATTTACAACCCTGCTATTGCGAGTTAGTATTACTCGCTGCCGGTACTGCCAAAGTAATCAGTTCTATGCCTTCATCACTTTAACAGTCCAACAACAACCAACACAATAACACACCAATGCACATGAGAAAATGCATGATGTTGTTGGCTTGCCTGAAACTAGTCTCGAACTCAAGACCTCAGGGTTTGTAGTCAAACGCGCTAACTACTCAGCCAACAGTTTTCAAAAAGTTGAAGTGTGAAATAAGAGAAGCAAATGCAAATATTCTGAAACCATTATAAATTTAATCTCGTTTTTGGAAAAATTTATACTTTTTTAATGTGGAAAATCAACAGCATGCATTACGGACACGGCATTTTGTATGAAGAGAGTACAAACAGTATATTCGTTCTTTGTTTTTAACACACATTGGACAGTCACAAAAAAAAAACTTGTATACATTTCTTTATAATCTACTAAACAATGCTAAAGCAGTTTTCATTTTAAAATTTATGCGTTTATTTTATGAAATATTTTACTATATTTTCAACGGACACGAAAAAAGCATTTGAAATGAGAATCAGCCATATATAGTTAATTGATTATAGCTGAATTGTATATTGTATGTAAGCTATTTTTTATAACATAGTCAGCGACATTTGGATAGTTTTTCTACAATACGAACTATTGTGTCGTCCATTGACTAGTTGATATAATTTGCCAAAATTTCAAATTAGTTTTGAAATTCACCCATAATTCATATTTCGATCTTATCCTCCAAGTCATTAAAATCTTTGTAGCCATCCGGTTTAAGTAATAAACAATTAAACAGTAGCATTATTCAGGGTGTATTCAAAAGATATAATTTTTTTATTTTTTAATATTTTCCTCCATCATAAAACTGCAACAATCAATTTTTATGATTATAAAAAATCAACAACTTTAACAGCAATTCATCATCACCTTCGTTAAGTTGAGAGCAAACAACAAAAAAAAAAGCATTCAATCAAAAGTTATTGGGATCTTAACTGATTTCTATAGTGATGTTCGATGGTAAAGTGGCGAAAAAAGTTCTCATGACTGTTTTGAGTGTAAAAACAAATTTAATTTTGATTTTCGTCAAGTCATTATTGTTAAAAATCATTTTTCTTTTAACAATTCAATTGATTTCAATGGCAAGCCGTTGTCAGGATGTCTGAATGAAATTCTTTTGCTGATTTAATCATAAATTTGATGTTTTGCGTTATATTTATGGGGTATTACTTTAAATTTTCATAACTTTGGCTTAAAATCGTTTTACTTATTTTGTAAAAAAGATTTTAATACCAATCAATATTTAAGAAGGAGTTGATTTATATATTAAGTTTCTCTGCTTACACTGAGAGAATTTTTTCATAAATTCTGGGAATTTCGACATTAATTCAATAAAGAACTTCATTGAAATTTAATCATAGCAAAAAAAAATTTTTGCACTATCTGAAATTTGACCCATGTTTGCTACCATTTTAATTGCAGCCGACACCGATTTAAATAATATTGTTGGACTCTACAATTTTAAGCCTCCCTCTTAAGGTCTTTAAAATTTATTTTGATTTAATGTCACGAAGAAAAATTCGCTATCACGATCACTCCTTTGCACGCGTGACAATTTAGAAGCACTCATATAGTAAATATATTGATTTTAGTACTTTCTAGTTCTCTAAAAAAATGCGTTTTTTTAAAAGTCGCATATATTCGCAGCTGAAATATTTCAATTTCGAAAGACAATTGATTGTTCTAGATGACTGTAATGGTGTTATGGCTATCATCTGCTATCATTTTGGTGTAAGTGCTAATGAAAGACTTTATAACTCTATTGTTTGGCCTAAGGTCACTTCAATTACTTAAATGTAATCGATCTTATAATCGAAATCACAAAAATTCTATTATACATCAAAAAATACTCACTTTCGACAATATCTTCCATTTATTAAATTTTAGAATTTATAAGTTCTTATTGTGGAAACCTTCATATGAAATTTACGCTTTATTGTCTACATACAGTCTCTACTTCATAACTAATTTAGAAGCCCCATGAAAAATATATTATAATGTAATGCATAGAAAAAACTAAATTTCATTTTCTGTAAAGGAATTCAAAAAACAATTTGTCTAAAAATATTTACAAATTATAAAAAAACAATTTGCTAAATCAAAAAAAAAGATATACTAGATTTTCTGAAAAATATCAAACAATATTTTTGTCTGAATTTATAAAACAATTAGTCTAAAAATACTAGCAAATATTAAACAAACTTAATCAAACAAAAATGTTTACTGAATTTTTTGTAATATATCAAACACAATTTTTGTCGTCATCATGCATTAATCATTTATGAAATTACACTTTCTTAAATGTGTTCAAATCTGAATGTTTATCTAAAGACTCTAAAAGAATGAATGAGAATTAATGCAACGACATTAACGAATTGATTCACTCAAAAATCTTCAGTAAACAAACTTGGTAAAATCGCATTCCTTTTGCTTTTATTGTTGTTGTTATTATTTGTGTGTATGTCGTCATCGGGGTTGTTTTTTTACAGTACAGTTTTTCTTGTTGTTTTTGGTCTTTGCGTTCTAAATAAAATTCAAACAAACAAATCATAGATTGTGGACAGAACATTTACTGAAAATTAAATTTATTTTTAGACAAACTTTTGTTTGAAAAATTTTTGGTGATAATTTTTTCTGTGCGGTAAAGCAACGAGGCGGAAAAATTGAAACGGGGATGGTTAATTTGTTATGTTCAATATTTCTTAGGATTAATGAAACAAGTTTTGCTAAAATTATTTCAATGAAAAGTTCATCACCCATACGATATAATTTTATTGATCCAAAGTAATAATTTCGCTAAACTAATGAAAACTTGTCGTTATTTTAATGAAGTTATTTAATTGTTTTAATGAAATTATTTAATTTTTTTAATGAAAGTATTGCATTATTAAGTACGCTGATTAGCTTAAGCTGCTTTATTGACTATGTTAGTTTATTGACAATTACTCGTTGCAAATACGGACGATAGATACTAATGCACAGCAGATAAACTTTAAATGTTCATGGCAGCTCACAGTATCGAACTCAGGCTCTGGACTTACAACATTTGCTTTCAAGGCAAGATCTTAACTATATACTTCAGCCAACAGCACTACGAAAACAATGCGCAGTATGAATGTGTAATAATGAGAAATAGTACAATAACAACAATAAATATACAAAATTATTTCTTTTGTTGGCTTTTTGTTGCGTATTGGTGTGTTTCTTATGAAAGAAAATATGTTTCCGATTTATTTCATTGGTTTTTCATTATTGTAATGAAATGTTTCATCAAAACTATGCAATACGTTTCATTGGAATCCTGATATTGGAAAACTTAGTTTCTTAAGATCATATATGAGTGATTCTCATTTCAAATGCTTTTTTCGTGCCCGTTGAAAGTATAGTAAAATTTTTCATTAAATAAACGCATACATTTTAAAATGAAAACTGGTTATTATATTATTTATTATTATTATATTATATTATTATATTATATATTATATTATTATTTTCGAACTTTATTAAATAGTATTATACTGCAAAATGTTTCATTAATCAATCATAGTTTGTGTCAAAGAAAAAATGTATTGAGTGTTATCCATATATTTTTTTAATTTAATTGAAATTTTTTGTGAATAGCTAAGAAGTTTATGTAAAAATACATCTTAATTGTATTGAGCTCAAAATAAAGTGTTTGTTATGTTTGAATTCGTAAAAAATGTATTGAGCGTTACGTAAAAAAATTTTTTAAATGTAATTTATCTATAAATTTTAGGGCGTTAGAAAAAAGTCAACAGCAGCTGAAGAGTAGAAACGATATAAAGAACATTATCTGTTTAAAAATTGCTGCTTTTCTTTGAAAAAAAAATTTGCTTCTACCGTATTGTGGGTTTTTATATTTTCGAAGAATGTATTAGGTTGGTCGTAGTTTGCTACGAATAATTATTTTAAATTGACATAGCTTTTAACATTTAGTTAAAATGAGTCTAATATGAAATAAAGGTTAGCCTACTTTTTGCTCCTGTATAAATGTTTGTACAGAATTATTTTAAAATATAAACATTTTTTATTTTTCCATGTGAAACCAACTGAAAATTGAAAAAGTGATCATAACTTCCAATTTCGTCTTGCGATTATTATTTTGTTTTTAGATAGTAGATGTATAGTACTTTCAAACACTATACTAATTTTTTGTAGCTTATGTTTTTCGCTAAAATCATTCCCAGAACAAACGCACAAGCAAATGTAACGCTCAATACACAAAAATGTTAAAAAAAAGCGAAAAGTATAATATTATTTCAGGATCCTTTAAATTAGGCGAAAACTATAATATGGATCCTACCTGCACATATTTCATTTAAATGTACGTTTAGAATGAGAATCGCCCATGTATATAATTTTCAAGTATTCATTAATACATTTTGTCAAACTTAAAGGGGTTGTTATAAAATGGCAAAATATAGTTGTCCAATACAATTTTCAATAAAACTATAACAGCTAATGAAATTCCTTCCATAATATTCATATATTGTAAAATATTTCGTTACAATTTCGAAGAATATCGTAACAAAATCGTTTCATTATATTTATGAAGCGAAATTCTTTCAGTGTACATCCTTGTGGACGAAATAATATTTTATATACCAACAAAAATATTGAGAATTTGTAAAAGCACTTAAATAAAAAACTAGAAAATTGTGTCCCTCGTGTGTCATTAAATCTAAATAAGTTGAAATAAAAATGTTGTGTGTCTATTTGTTTTTCTAAAATTACTATGGCGTGTTAACTTTAAGGAAATGTGCGTTTTTTTCTTCATTATCACGGACAGCACAGCACACTCATTATAAAACCTAAAGAATCTGTCTGATTTATAAGATTGTTAGATTATTAATTTTTTATTTCTATTTTTTTTTGTTTGTATAATCTCATCAAGTGTAGCTTCGCTAGCCGTATGACATGAACAGCAGCCAGTAGTCAATCCACAGAAATGGTTTCGTGTAAAACAGGTTGGACACATGATAGAGGCAACATTCAATAACTAAAATTTTTCTATACACACTTGTTTATAGTGTGCGTGCAGTTTTAATATTTTCTATTGAACTGGTTAGGGAAACCTTTAAAATCTTAATAAGCTGAAAACTTAAAAAAGACAGCTTAGACTATTCACACAGAAAAAATTATCACCAAAAAATTATCAAACAAAAGTTTGTCTAAAACTAAATTTCATTTTCAGTGAATGCTCTTTACATACTCAATGAATTGTTTGTTTGATTCTTATTTGAGACGCAAACACCAAAACAACAAGAACAACTGTCATAAAAAACAACCCCGATGACCACATACACACAAATAACAACAACAACAATGATAGCAAAATGAGTACGATTGTAAAAAGTTTGTTTACTGAAGATTTTTGAGTGCATTAATTCGTTGCTTTACTTCTCATTCATTTGTTTAGAGACTTTACATAAACATTCAGACCTGAACACATATAACAAAGTAAAATTTGATAAATGCTTAATGGATGATGATGACCCAGACAAAAATTTTGCTTGATATATTACAAAAAATCCAGTAAAATATTTTGTCTAATATATGTTATTATTTCTAGACTAGTTGTTTTATTATTATTATTCAGACAAAAATATTGTTTGATATTTTTCAGAAGATCCTGTAAATCTTTTTGTTTGATTTAGTAAATTATTTTGTTTACAATTTGTAAATATTTTTAGACAAATTCTTTTATAGATTTAAACAATTTGTTCACTGAAAAAATAAGGTTTTTTTCCAATGAAATTGCTGAGATATTTTTGTCTATATTTACAAATTTGTTGTAGGCCCGTTCCTAGACAAAGTATTTACTATTTCATTGAATTCCTTTACAGAAAATGAAATTTAGTTTTTTCTGTGAATTAATATGAACACAAGCGCATATTTTCCGAAAAAAATTCAAAAAGTCTCAAAAATTTTAATGGAGCCTTTAAAATTAATATCGAACAATAAACTAGAAAGTTATAAGCAAAACACTAGAAATAGCCAAGACAAAAAAATTTATTTTAAAACAAATATCTTCTAAAGTAAGAAAGAAAATTTTTTCTTCTTATTTTCTAGCAAAACTCAACGCTTCAAGTTATTCAAATTAAGAAAGCTACAAGCCTCAGAAATTTTTTTTAATCTCAACTTCGGGCCACTGTCGGTTTCTTCGTGCTTAAGCTACAAGCCCACTGCGGTACGCCTTATAAAGCCTAAGTCCTCTAAAGATTCCACAAGCTTCCGACAAATCAAATCAGTAGCTTAGACATTCAAGATGTATTACCATTTATTTTGCAAAAGTCCCTACAGTGAATTGGGAGATATGAACGAGCTTAGAGTCCTTCCAAATAAATAGTTTGTATTAAAAATCATATTTAGTACTATTTAGGAAGAAAGTTTCTTAAATTTCTTTTAAATTTCTATTTACAAAAACCTTAAGCGTCCAAGAAGTTCTCCACCTCAGCATAAATAAAGTTTATTTTCTTCACACATCGTTTCCAATGAGAAATAAATATGTACATATGTAAAATATTCTTAGAGAACTTTTTAAAAGGAACATGTCTTTTTGTTCTATTCTTTAAAAATCTTCATCTCTCTATTTCGATCTCAAATAAATAGTACAAAAATAAATAACAAGCACAAGAACTATAAAATTGTAGCTTAAAAAAAATACTTATATGCATTATGAGTGTAAAAAACACATCCAGCCATAGTTTTGTTAAAAAAACAGAGCAACAACAAAAACAGAACATGAACGAACAGCAACAATACATTTTTAAGGAAAATGCCAACAATGATGGCGTCTCATGCACATCCGTTTCTTAAAGGAAAAAAAACCAAAAAAAACACCCATGTTTTAAAAACTGAAAAAGGCTTGTCAATGTTCGTTAGAGTTTGAGGTTTTTTCTACTTGCTTTGAATTGCGTTCGTAAACTAGAGTCGAGGAGATGTTCACATTTTTTTTCTTAAATGTCGAGTTTTCAGTTTTCACTTAGATTGTAGATTTTTATTGTATTTTTAAGTTTATGAACAAGTTGCTTGAGAGGTATGATTATATGACTGACTATTGGCTGGGGTTGAAAAGTCATTTCTTTAAAAAAATTGGATAAAAATACCAGCTGCACTTTGACTTAACTGCACAAAATATAGGTTTACTGTGATTATTCTTCAAAATCCTTTTTTTAGGTATACTTTGTATACCTGCACATTAGACATATACATATTTTAGCACTTTTAAATTATTTTCATATACAAAATCAACATTAGCTGCAACTAAATAATTGTGTGTAGATTAAAACAGATAAGTACATTTAAACTAACGGAATTTTTTATTTATCAGCACAAAAAATTGTTAAAAAATTATTGTACACCTAAGTCAAAATCAATTAATATTCAAACCAACTTTTTTGGCTAAAAATATTGCTTAGATGCATATGTGATTCTGATAACCAACTTGAGAAGGTCATAAGTACTAACCAGCGAAACCGCAAATATGCAATTGCATGCTTTTCCTGTGCGATGTATGTAGGCAAAAATAAGATAGTTATACGTTTCAGAACTTTTTAAGAATTCTGACATCGATTTCTTAGTGCATATTTTTGCATATGGGCATTTCCATGTCAGCGTACGTGACATTTGTATGCCTACAAACTGCAATAGATTTTGCAAAAATAGGAGTAACTTTGAAAAAGTGTGTCATTATATTCCATTCAGTGGGTACTATGTGTGAAAAAAATTTATTACATTTGGAACCCTGTTGTCCAAAATATCGAGGGAAATAAGGGCATAGCGTACGTGACATAAAACGGAAGTGATGTTAAGGTGCATGTAAAAATATGCGAAAATCTGCGAATTGTAAAGTTTTTTTTATTATTTTTTTTTAATTGCTTAAACGAAGCCAACTATTTTTCCTTTATTATCGGTAAATTGAAATAAGAAAAACTTTTGGATGATTTTATAATAAAGAAAATTTAATAACGTACGTGACAGATTTTTCTCTTATTGTACTCTTAAGTAATGAAATATATGTTTTGTAAATATTTATAAACAAAAATTTAAAAACAAATAAATAATATGTATTTGGTGATAATAGCAATAAAAACAATCAAGATTCAAATTCAATTCATGCTGCAAACTATATACTTGGGCGCTGAGTTTACGGCTCCACATAAGCCTACTACTGAGTAGTACATACTAATTAATTTGAAATTTTTGCGCTTAATGAATATGCAGTTCGAGAATCATAAATATGCTGACTATCATGATATGAAAACGGATGAACTTTTTTTGTTTTTGAAATTTTATGGAAATTTCGTCATTTTTCATTTGCATTTAGTTGCATTTGTAGCACTACATTAGCGTACGTGACGAACTTTAAATGCTTTAAAAAAATTTTACTACACCAATTATCTTACTTTAAACTTTTATTTTGAAACAGTTGCGACCGGTCAAATTCAAATGACGTAGATAAATAATGTTTTTGCACTACGTGCGTGACATTAGAATAGAGTCAAAAGAAAACAAAAAATATACAGCTAATCGAACTCTATATTTTATCTTTCCTTAAGAAACTTGGTATTTTATGTTGGAACATTAATTTTAAACAATGTTACAAATAACTGAATTTATTCACTAGAAAAGCGAAAATAGTTTATTAAAGAGATATTCAGTTTAAGTTGTTATTTTTGATATTTAAAAATTTTAGTAAAGTATAAATACGTCTGTATAGTAAAATATAATTGTTTTTCTCCTCTTTACCATATCTTAAAATAAGTTTTAAGGATTTTAATTGTTTCATTCGTGATTGTCATTTTCATGGCAATGCCAATATTTTACCCTTTACTGCATGTTTTTGCATATTTTACACTTATTCGGTTGCTTAGGGCATTTTTTCTATTTTTTGTGTCATATTTGGCTGTTTTCCTGCATATTCTTGCTTGTTAAATTTAAATATGCATATTTCCAAAAAATAAATTAAACAAAGATCTCTTTTTGTTATAGAAAATTGTGAAAATTTTCCACTTAAAAAAAATTTTTCTTTTGCGATTTTAAATTTACTCTAATGTATTTTTTTTCCCAAATTTCTTAAAAATTTGTTCATCCATTGATTTATTCACAGCTTTAAACATTTTAAATTATGTATGTGGTTTTGAAGATTTTTTGAGAAATTTCGATTTTGTCAAGTTGTTGACTTATTTGCATTTCATAGAAAAATAGCAAGACGAGAATAGTAGCGTTTTGCAGATATTTAAGCTATTTATTGCTAATATTTAAGCCACTTATGCTACTTATGTCTTGGTTTCTTGGTGCCCAGCATTTTATATTCGGAGAGATGAAACGCTAGGCTAGCATTGCTAAATTGACTCACATACCCATAAGGAACCAGATTTTATAGGTGGCATGGAATACTGACCAATGGAATAGTGTTCATGGACGTTATTGGCACGTTGAAAAGGAAATAATGACAACAAAAAAATATGTAAATAAAGTTCATGCAAATGGTAGTGTAGAATGAAGATTGACTGCATAGCCGGGCCTTGGACGGGGCTAATTTTTTTCTTCTCTGGGTATGTCGAATAGTGGCTTTGCAGAGCTTAAATTTTCAACTAGGCGGAAAACCTTTACTCTGTGAAGCCACTATTCGACACTATGGACACTACTTAATTTTTGAAGTGGATATAATGTACACAATATAACTACACTCTAAAACATTACTTGAAATTTAGTATCATATATTGTCTAAATTTGTGTTGAAAAATTCTAGTTTCCTAAAATTACAACGATTTTGTAGTTATTTATTTAAAAAAAAAATACTTTGTCTAATTTTTCGCAAAAATACATACAAATGTGTTGTTAAAAGTATTTGTTTTTGAACAAAGTATGTCTTAGCCCGTTATTCTGAACTTTGTGACAATTGACAAAATCATAACAAATAACAATTTTTATATTTTAGGCAACGGAAAAATTGTCATTTGCTATTATTTTTATTTTGTCGCAGAGCTTAGAATAAGGGGGTATATAAAATTAAAATTTTAAATATTAGCAATCTGTCTAAAAAAAAACAGCAGAAACATTTTAAAACAATAGAAGCACGACATATTTTTCTTCGGTCATCAACGTTTAATTTTTGGTACTTAAAGGTTTTTAAATATAAATTTTGTAAGTATTCGTAAATAAATATTGTTAACTTATAAACAAAATTCTAAGGCTTTTTCTTGTTTTAATAAATTTAATGAATTAAGAAAATGTACTTCATACATTTTTATTAAAGAAAAAACTTTTAAAATTAAACATATTTAGCCCAAGTGAAAAAATTTAACATAAAGTATAATGCGATTATGGCAGAATGGTAGTTGCGATAGACTATCAGCCAGGAGGTCACGGTTCGAAGCTGCACACAGCCAATCGCTTCGTAGGCGTTTTTCTTTTATTTTTATGTTTTAGACGTATTTTATTGAAAAATCCACAAAGAGAATGCTTGCCTAATTTTAGGTCGATAATAATCAGTAAAGTGTTGCCGACTATTATCGATGTAATTTTCAACAAAAGTCTTTTAGAGTGTACATAATTCGTGGTGTCTGAAATGAATATCATATAAATTATAAACAAAATTATAAAGCTTTAAGAGCATCTTTCTTTTACATATTTTTAAGTTTTAAGTGCATATTTAATGCGCATTAAACACATTTTTTAGGGATTTCCAGTTTCCCTGGTAATAACTGTCCCACTTTCTGCGCAAATTATTTTTAGGCAAAGAAAAATTGTTTTTTCTTCACCAACATCAAGCTTTCTTACATTAAACAAAAAAAAAAACAATAATTTTAGCTACTTTTATTGTTGCTGTTGAAAAACATCTCCGTGTCGTTGAATTGTTGTTTCAGTTTTTGCTCCTTCATCTTTTTACCACCGCTACCAACCAAACCACTACTGCAGCAGCAGCTAGAAATATAATTGTATGTGAATATTTGTGTGTTCATTATACGCATTTAATGTGGCAGCCAGTGTACAGTGGAGTATAGTGAGTGTCGGCAAAAGTGGCCTCTATTATTATAGCTGTCGTCTTAACTGAAATTGGTCAGCACCAATGCGCTTGCATGTTTTGTATAATATTTCTTTTTTAGTTTTTTTTTTTTCTTTTAAATCAACACAAAACAGTCACTTTTATAAAACACAAAAAATAATAAAATCATTTTTGATACAAAAATTTTGATTTACGACTTCCGGTTTGAATTCAATTTTTTCGGTATTTTGGATTCTTGGTGTTTTTCCCCATTTTTATATTTTATTGTTTTTATATTTTCCAGCTACTTAGAAAAAATGTTTGCGGTTTTTATTTGGGTATTTTTCATTGAATATTTCATGTCATTCATGACTAAGTGGCCACAATAATAAAAATGAAAAATTTGTTAATAAAATGAAATTTGTAGCTGATGGACTCATTTAAAATAGTTATTAAGCAATACTAGTATTTTATCAAAATAACAATAAAAAAATCAAGTGTATTTATTTATTTTTGTTAAGATTTTACCACAGAAATAAAGTTAAGACATTTAAGAACACTGTACAACACATAATAAATAATATGGTGTAAAATATATATACACGGAAAAAAAGGAATGTAAAATCAACATGACGCAATTTTCATTTAAAATCATCTTAAATTTACGAAAAATTATTTGTTGTTTAAGTGCGTTGGTATTTTTTTTTTCTTTGTTCATTGCTACAATTAATGCACTGTTGTGCTTAGTTGTGTGACTTGTTGTTGTTGTTGCTTCTTTTTATATAGCTGACAAATAGCCGACGAACATCTCATTACTAGCAAAAATTTCCTGCTGTTGATTTAAAATTACCATGGTTTCATATTAATTTTAAAAGAAAAATTATTAATCTAACCTTAAATCTCTTTGATTTAATATTTTTCACTATTAAAACAACATTGTTATTAACGTTACATTTCATTTTAAATTAAAAAAAACGCTTCTCTTCAAAAATTTCTGAATGGGTTCGACGCAACACCTCAAACAGACTATTCGCTATAGAGAGCAGCCCGAGGCCTCAAAAGGCCAGTGATATATAAGCCTCCATTGTGAACTTCGAATGGAGACTGGGCAAGAACTGACGCTGAAAAAGGTACTCTGTTTGTAAACCGCTTGCAGAAAGTATTTACTCCAAATACGTCTGATACCATAGTTGAGCTGCCACTAGTCCTCGCTATACCAGATGTTAACTTGAGGTGCAATATTCGTGAGATTGAACACTGTATTGCGGGCTTAAACTCGAAAAAAGCTCCAGACGCTGATAAAATAAGCAATAAAATGCTCTTAGAGTTACCTTATATTGCAAAAAGGGATAATTCTATATATTTTCAACGGTATTTCGCGCCTCAAATGCAAGATCATACGAAGGCGGAATCATATAGGCCTATAAGCCTATTATTTAACATGTCAAAACTATTTGAAAAGCTACTTATGAGTAAGCTAACACCCATACTGAATCGTACTGGATGCATTCCAGACCACCAATTCGGTTTTAGGAGACAACACAGCACGATTGAACAAACACATAGACTCGTGAATGTGGTTAGAAAAACCTTCGAAGAAAAGAAATATTGTTCTGCGCTCTTCATCGATGTTTCTCAGGCATTTGATAAAGTATGGCACGCAGGTTTAATACATAAACTAAAGCAAAACCTACCCGAAAACATCCTTAAACTTTTAGAAAGCTACTTAACTGAGCGAAAATTTGTTGTTAAAGAAGGTAATTTTCAAAGCCCTCCTCAACCCATTGAAGCCGGAGTTCCTCAAGGCAGCATCCTCGGTCCTGTATTATATCTGATATATGCCTCTGACTTGCCGGTAAGCAGTAACATACACATATCAACATTCGCTGATGATACAGCTTTTCTAAGTGTTCACAAAAGCCATCAAGAAGCCACCCGCAATTTGCTAGATTATATACCCCAGTTGGAACAATGGCTAAAACAATGGCGGATAAAAATTAACGAACAAAAATGTCTACACATTACTTTTACATTGTGCAAAGAAACCTGCCCACCTATACAAATAAATAACCAAACTATACCTCAACACACTGAAGTAAAATATCTCGGTGTTCACCTTGATCGTCGTCTAACATGGAAGTCCCACATAAATGCAAAGGTGACGCAAATGAAATTAAAGCAGCTCAAATGAATTGGCTCATTGGTAGGAACTCTACTTTAAGCCTAGATTGTAAACTTCTTCTATACAACTCCATTCTAAAACCAATATGGTCCTACGGTATCCAGTTATGGGACACTGCCTCGGCATCAAATATAGAAAAACTTCAAAGGCGACAAAATAAAATAATCCGTACGATTACAGCAGCCCCATGGTATGTCAGAAACAAGCGAATTCATAAAGATTTAGATGTGCCGCTGGTTAAGACAGTGTTTTCTAAGCACGTGACAAGAGACATCAAAAAATTTGAGTGTCACCCAAATCCCCTAGCGTGAAACATCATTAATTTTAGAGGCCACACTCGGCTGAGAATGAGGTACACTCTTGCTCTAAGCCGAACACGAGAGACGTAGACAACCACAGAACCAACCGCTGAAACAAATATTTTTGTTTGGCATTGGCTGGACTTAAAAAATTAAAATTTTAGAGTTAAGATTTGATTACTTATTGTTAGTTCAATTTTATTGAAGATACAATAAGTAAATATGTATAACCGTTAAAAAAATAAAAAACTTTTAAATCAACATTACTATAACTTTAATTTCAAGCAATTTAACATGCCTGTGTCGGTGTCCAAAATAAGAGAAATGTTTAGTCTCTTTACAGAAAGGTCATATTTGGTCCCACCAGAATCGGCGCTGACGTAAAAGAAATCCTAAATATTTTGTGATTTCTCTCTTTAAGAGGAAAATATTTGTTCATAAGCCAAAATTGTGTAACTGTGAAAATCCCCAATTGGAAAGTAAACTAATTGACTTTAATCATTAGAAATAATTTAAAACTTTTTTGTTTCTGCCCTTGTTAACATCGCGTTTAGTTCGTCCAAAACCCAACAAATTTTCGAATGCATAAGCACGTTTTTGTTGTAAAATCTAGCGAGAAATTGTAGGCAATTTAATTTTTCCACATATGATTCGATACAACTACTTACTTTTTTGATTCATTTATGGTGTCTCTCTATTGTCAAACACTCAGAAATTCAAAAAAGCCAAAAAAAAACAGAATAAAATTGCATGAGGAATAAACAAAATAAAACTGCGTTCAGTCAATTTATTTGCTCAAGTATGCATGCAATTTATTGTTGGTTGTTTTTTTTTCTTCTTGATGTTGTTGTTAATTTTTAATGACATTTTGCTGTTGCAACTGAAAACTAATTGGTTAAACGTTTTAATTTGGTATGCAAATGAGGTTACATTAATAATATTTGTTAAGGGCTTTTTAGAACGCATTATAAACTAAATAAAATATTTCATTCTTTTTATGGCAAAATGTATTGATATTTAAAATTTATAGTTTCAGGGAATGAGTAAAGTATTTCCTTTTTTTTAGCATAAGTGAAAGTACATATTTTATTATATTTTTTTTTTCTTTTGTTACTTAAACAATGAAAATTCGGAATATATGTACTACATCTGTAGAAAAAATCTCCCGGTGCTAACGAAGGTTGCTGCTTGTCGCTTAAATTATAACTATTAAGGGACACGGCCAGGCGCGGATCCAGTTTGGGGTTTTTGGGGGCGAGCTTCTAAGTAAAACATACTATTTTTGCAAACGTCTTTTAGAAACTCTATAGAAATTTACTCGTTTGGGGGGGGGGGGGGGGAATATCCAATTTCTCCCCCCTTGTATCCGCGCCTGGACACGGCAGTGCTGATTTCTGCAATAAAAAATATTTTGACAAGGATATTTAAAAGAAGTGCTAAAAATTTAATTCAATATGCAACAGTTATATGTACAAACATACACATTTATATCGAACCCTATTTTCTATTTTATCGTAAGCCTAAAAATTAAAGTTTTCAGGAGAATTTTTTATATTACTTATATTGAATTGTCGCTTACGATAAAATTTTACAGCCTACATTTTAAAAGTTATTAATAAGACTAAGCAACAAAAAAAAAATGCCAAGAAGTACCAATACATTTTTTTGAAGTGTTCTGATCCCCTAACTACAAAAACAGTCGAAATTCTAACTTTTTTAATAATATTTTTTGTTAAATTTTTTACTAAAATTTGGCATTTTTGAAGATACTGCTTTGCTCCACTTTGTCATAACTTGAAGAACGCTTGTTCAATTTTTTTACCAAACCATTAAAAAACTTGAAATAAAATTACCTGTATGACGTTTTAATATTTTTTTAATATGCTCAATGGTTTCGGAATTATTCAAACCGCAATGATGAAATATATATTCTTTTATGCAAAATTGAAAATTTTTTATTGTTTAAAAATTTATAAAAATTCGAAAATGCCAAAATGTTACAATTTTTATTATTTCAGCATAAAGCCACATATACTATAAATAAAATAAGTTTTATTTCGTGAAAATCGATAAATAAATATTGATTTTATTCACAATATATTGAAATTGCTTGATTTTTGCAAAAAATCGAGTTTTTTTTGAAGAGGCTGCTCTGCTCCACGGACTTTATCATAACTTTGGAAAGGGATGTCAAATTTTATTACAAAAACCACTAAAAGACTTAAAACCAAACTACCTTTAAGTTGGTTGAAAAATATTTCTTTTTAACACAATAGTTCTGGAGTTATTCAGACCGCGATGATGAAAAATTGATTTTTTTTTAAGCAAATTTGGAAAATTTTCATGTTTTAAAAATGTATAAAAAATTTTAAATATCAAAAACTTACTCACAAAATCAATGGATAAATATTGATTTTATTCATAGTAAAGTGAAGTTACTTGATTTTTACAAAAATTGCGTATATTTACACTGTACAACAAACTCATTCTTTTTTTAATAGGAAGGTTATAACGCCTGACTCTGGTACAGGCCACCAAAAATATGTATTTTTACATGTATCGGCGTTTTCAAAGATTACATCAGGAAAAATTTTAGTGGGAGCTACACTGCCACCCCTTTTACACATAGTTATACTGACTCGGCTTAAGATATCTTGTAAGCCTTACGTTTACCGTGTAGAACATTTTAATCCTCTAGCTCTTCGCAATGTGGGTCGTTTTTGCCCCTAGGGGGCAAAAAACTTCCCTTCAGCGGCATTTTAGCGGGCTGAATTGTTCAACAAAAATTTTCCTCTTGGTGTTTTACATAAAAGTGTTGAACTCATCTTATACCTTAAACATAAGAACTACAAGGTATTCTATGCCGCGTCTACACTCTAAAACAATTTTGTTGAAAATTACGTCGCTACTAGTCGTCAACACTTTACAGATTATTATCGACCTAAAATTACACACGCATTATTTTTCAACAAAATGTTATTACTAAAAAAGCGATTGGCTGCGTGCAGGTTTGATCCGCGACCTCCTGACTGATAGCCTGACGTATCTACCATTCAGCCATAGCCGTATTATACTTTATGTAACATTTTGTCCACTTGGACTAAATATGTTTATTTTCAAAGGTTTTTTCTTTAATAAAATTACTACAAAAGCGATGTAATTTTAGACAAGGAGAAATTTTCAACACAAATTTATACAAGATATGATCGTAAATTTTAAAGGAAAAAAAATCTGCGAAGTGATTGGCTGTGTGCAGCTTCGAACCGCAACCTCCTCACTGATAGTAAAGCGTAGCTAGCATTCAACTATAGGCTTATTATACTTTGTGTTAAATTTTTTTCACATGGACTAAATATGTTTAATTTGAAAAGTTTTTACTTTAATAAAAATTATGAAGCAGATTTTTTAATTCACAACATCAGTAGTAAACCTTTACAGTTTCAATTTGCCACATCTTCTTTACAAGAATCTGAAAAAAAAGAAGAAAAACATGCTAAAACAAATCCCTATTCAAATACTATTCAAATCCCTTCGTTAATTTTGGGCCACCTGGTATAAAAAAAATTGATTTTTTTGTAGAGTATAAATGTTCGCAATTTTGGAAAAAAATAGATGGCTTTACGATCTGTTAATAAAAATTTTAGTTTTTAGCCATTTTTGATTTTTTTTATAAATTAAAAAAAATCCCCATTTTGCATAAAAAATATATATTTTTCACCATTACGGTCTGAATAATTCCGAAACCATTGAGTATTTCAAAAAATTAATTTTTAAGCATCTAAATGGTAATTTTATTGCAAGTTTTTTTAGTGGTTTTAGTAATAAATTGGACTACAGCTTCCCAAGTTATGATGACATTGGTGTAGCAGCCTCTTGAAAAATCCCAAATTTAAAAAAAATTTAAAAACGTATCCATACAATTTGCAATTTATACTGTTTTTGTAGTTAGGGGACAATACACATCAAAAAAAATACAGTGGTGATCAAAGGTCATGACAAAAGTTTATTTTTGTTGCATAGTGTAATTTTGGCATATTGACAATTTTGGCCCATGTAGGTCCATAAAATTTTAATTTTAATAAAAAAAATTAATTTTTACAATATGTCGCTTACCATAATATCGCAACTACATATTAAGGTATGTGATGGAAATCGATTTTGAAAAGGAATAAATTTTAAACGCCATTTTTTAGTAGACATCTAATTTTTATAATTTTTTTGATAAAATTCAAAGAATTCTTACACAGAAAAAATTATCAAAAAAAATTTTGTCAAAGAAAAGTTTGTTTAAAAATAAATTTCATTTTCAGTAAATGTTCTTTACTGAATCAATAAATTTTTTTGTTTGACTTTTCTTTAGGACGACAACACCAAAAACAACAAGAAAAATTCTGTCGTAAAAAAATAACCCCCATAACGACACATACACAAAAAACAACAATGATAGCAAAAGGAATGCGATTGTTGTACCAAGTTTGTTTACTGAAGATTTTTGAGTGAATCAATTCGTTAATGTCGTTGTGTTAATTCTCCATAATTTTTTTTATCGTCTTTAGATAAACATTCAGACTTGGACTCATTTAAAAAAATGAAATTGGATGGTGATGATGACCCAGACAAAAATGTTGTTTGATATACATATTACTAACAATCCAGTAAATATTTTTATTTCATTTAGTAAACTATTTTGTTCAAAATTTGTTAGTATTTTTAGACTTATTGTTTTATAAGTTCAGATAAAAATATTGTTTGAAAATTTTCAAAAAATCCAGTAAATCTTTTTGTTTGATTTAGTAAATAGTTTTATTTACAATTTGTAAATATTTTTAGACAAATTGTTTTGTAGATTTAAACAATTTGGTTATAAAAAAAAAATTCAATGAAATTGCTGAGATATTTTTGTCTATATTTACAAATTTGTTTGTAGGTCGGTTTCTAGAAAAAATATTTACTATTTCATTAAATTCCTAGACAATTAAATTTAGTTTTTTCTGTATATTAATAAACTCCTTTTAAAAGTGCTTCGTTTTCGAAATCGATTTCTATCACATACCTGATTGCTCAATATGTATCTGTGGCAATATATAATAACCGCTTAAGTCGACTTATGAAAATGTTAGCGCTACTTCTGGAAATTAATAAAATTTTGAGCCCTAATTGATTATATGAGCGAAAGTTCGTAACGCAATACTCCAGAAAAATGGAATAAAATAATTTGTTTTATTTACATTAAATATTTTAGCCTTATTAGCTCATTTTCAATATAAATACAAATACAAATTTTGCATTGATCATACAATAAAAATAACGAAATGATCAATTTTTCCAAGGAACACGACAAAAATCGACATCAATTTAGCTTTCAACGTACACACCAGAACATAATTACGCTGTTTTCCGAGGTCGCTACAAATCCATCATCAGTGTTTATGTATGCTTTGCTTATCACCACGAGGTGGCTCTGTTGAATGTGATTAAAATTCTTCCGTCTAATTCTTTCTGAGTATAACGTTACAAAAACAGCCCCGTGCTCTGAAGATTTTGCCAATCAGAAAGGGAGAGAGACGTAGTGAAAGAGAAAAGCAAAGTTTGTATACAAAATTTATTTATTATTGATTATCCCAAACTCATAAAAATATCCTCTGTTCAAAATAATACAAATTGACAAGCGTAAAATCTTATCATAAAGAATATAATTGTTATTTTTTCCATACAAAATATAAACATAAAGACAGAGAAGAAAAGTCCAAGAAGGTGTTACAACAAGTGTATGCGTTAATCTTATTTAATATACAATTGAACAAAAAGGTAGAAACTACTTATGATACAATAGCCACACTCAATACCACGAGTAGAAGGACATTTTAGTAGAAAACTAAATTTAATACAAAAAGATTTTATTGTTTTAAAATACTCATGACCTGAGGAATATTATCGTGAAAAATAAAATAATGCTATTTAGAGCCGCAACATTAGGACAAGTTAATACACAATGGCAGACAGACAGTCAGTGTAGAGGCAAAGACATCAATATATATCTTTGGTAGATGTTTTATTGTAGAAAAGGACCAAGTACACACACACACACACACATACACACGTGAGTTTCATTTATTAATAAATTATTTTTGTCCTTTTTATGGTCTGAGGTGGGAAAAAAACAAATCGTTAAAATGGTTTATGACTTTGCGGTGGGTCTTAAATAGAATTTCTATTTTAAATTCACAAATATTATTTCATAATAGAATTTTCATAATTTATTTTCTGGTTGACCTTTCAAATATGAGGCGTTTGTTACAGCCTTTTTAAAATTTCCATAATTTTTACTTTCTTTCATATCTTTCCTTTGTTTTTTTTTTCTTTTGTTGAAAACCAATAGAATTTATGGCTTTTCAATTAACACCTTTTATTGTTTTATGTTAGTTAGTGGTTAGCCGCATTTCTTTTGGTCTATTGTTTTCTTAATTAGATTTTATTTTTTGGACTAGAAAAATGTATTAAACTGTTGAAGTTTTTATTATCTGTTGCTATTGATTTAATTTTTTGTTTGCTATAATAATTAAAATTTATTGCTTCAAACATGTGATCAAAAAAAAGAAACAGTTGTTGTCGTTTTAATAATTGATTATTTAAGCATAAACTATAGAAAACTAAAAAAAACACAGCTGAGGAAATAAAGTTTTTTATTTGCTAGACAGCCGTCCAAGGTTGAAAAGTTTTCCATCTTCAAAAAGGAAAATGCTATCAATTTATTTGTATTTTTTCTACGATTGTTCCCTCAGTAATTTGCCATTACCGCTATACAACAAGAAAAATGCCAAGGGGTACGACTATAATTTAAAGTGTTATAGTCTATTAACTACAAAAAAGTCGAATTTTAGATTCTATGGATAAAACTTTTTTTTGAAATTTGGTTTTTTATAATTTGGGATTTTTGAAGAGACTAATCCACCGATTTTATCATAACTTAAGAAGGGTTTGTCCAATTTTATTTAAAAAAAAACACTAAAAAACTTGCAATACAATTACCTTTAAGCCCTTTAAATATTATTTTCTATACACTCAACGGTTTCGGTGTTATTTAATTTTTTTTTAATTTTATTTTTTTTAAATTTATAAAAAAAAAATTAATATAACAAAATCTTTAAATTTTTTTTACCTGATCATATGTGACTTTTAACACAAATAAAATAAACTTTGTATTATTAAAATCGATGAAAAATATTGACTTAATTCACAATAAGGTGAAATTACCTGATTTTTTCTAAAAAAAAATTAGTTTTGAAGAGGCTGCTCCACAGATTTGATTATAACTCAAGAAAGAATCGTCTAATTTTGCTAAAAATTAATTTCAAAAATTTTAATTTTAGCCGTCTTTAACATATTTTAGCATTATTTTTTATATGCTTAAATGTTTCGGAGTTATTCAGAACGAAAGAATAAAAAAAAATTTTTGTGTAAAATTTAAACTTTTTTATGGGATAATATTTGTAAAAGTTATAAGGCCGACAAGGTTTTTCAGGCCCGAGGTAGTCAACTTTGACATCCTTTAGCGTGTGTTTCAATAGGCTGGTCCAGATGTGAACATTCTGAAAGCTTAAGTCCTCCTCTATTCTTTTTACATACATCGTCTTATGATCGGATTGCTAGTTTCAAAGATACTGATATATTACCCTTTTTTTCCACATGGAACCAATGCCGTTATGCAATCGGCCGACAACCTTCGGCCGGTTACGTTTGGTCGCTATGTCAGACGGCCCCTTCATTTGTTCGCCCTTCTACACACTCCCCCTTGTCGCCGGAACCGGAGCCAAGACGTCCACCAAAAATAAAATTTATAATTTAAGAACAAAAATTTTAGCTACCTTGATGACACCAAGTAAAAGAAGATCATTATTTCAACCTCTGGATGGAAAAAGAAGCTAAATCGTCAGCAAAAAACAAATATCGTCCGGAAGATACTTTAGCAGTACTTATTCGATATTCCTCAAGAGTTTAGCCGAGACAACTGGTGTTTAGCCGAGGTACCTTCATTTAGCAAGGGTACCAACCATTGTCCAAGACACAAACATTTTCTTAAGACTCCAAAAAACATGGACAAAAATTTCGCCAAAATCCCAGAAGTTCCCCGGACTACCAAAAATGAGGACAAAACTCTCCCCAAAACCGGAGAAGTTCCCTGGACTGTCAAAAACTGGGACAAAAATCTCCCAAAATCTCAGAACTTCCCTGGAAAACAACGGCAACACCGAAAACCGCGATAATACCAAAGCGGCTACACTGAGTTCTTAAGGAATTTATAACCTTCCCGCCGGCCTGTTGCCTTCGTTTTGAATTGTCCTTACACTTATTTCTTAAAAGTATTCGTTACACTTATTTGTTACACGTATTTTTTCATTTAAAAAATTTTTTTTACCCCCCAGCATAGAAAACATATATGTGATGCATATCATATGCATAACGTACTATAAGGAACTTCATTCCAAAAAATAAATAAATAAATAAAAAATTATGGCTGATTTATTTTTATTTGTGAGAAGGAACTTTCAGACGGTGATTCTGTGAAGGTAGTGCGTGGCTTGCAAACTGAAAAACTGCAATCATCGAAAAATTACGGTCACAGAGAATTCTTAAACATTTCGACATCTGTAAATGTGCATGGCAAGTGTCGCAAAGAGTATATCAGTAAGAATTCCATTGCAGTATCAAAACGAGGCTCTGTGCTCTTAATCTCAAAAACGGTTGAGCGCATAAAAAATGTTTGGAGCAAAAGTTGTTGCAAATTGTATGCTCTCTAATTTTTATAATTAATGTTAACATCGTCATAGCTATAGAAATCTAGATAATTGCGAAAAGCAAATTTTAGTAGCCTTTGAGCTTGAACTTAGGACGCAGACATGAGATTCTATGAGACTTTTGAGACAACTTTTAGAGCGCCACAATGAAGGTTTATAGCAGTTTTCACCTTATTATTTTTATTACGGTTCCGTACAACAAAAGTGAAAAGAAACCTTATTGTTTTCGCTACGCTGTCCGTCCGTCCCTTTGTGTGTCTGTCTGTCTGTCCGTCTGTCTGCCACAGGTTGTTTTCTCGTGAAAGAGGTACGTAAGAAGTACGGACCTGAAATTGATAGAGAATATGACCTCTACAACAAGAAATATATGAAGCTAAAAATTAAAGGGTGTTCTAAAGCGAGCAACGCAATATGTGGAAATCCTAACATACAGGAACTTATATGGACACTCGAAATTTTCAAACTTAGTGTAATCAAACACTGCACCAATAAATACTGAAATTTTAACAAAGTAAAAATTAAAGGGTGTTCTATCAGTTAATGTAGTTGTGACTATGTGATTTTGACACTTAGCTGTATCTTGGAAAGCGTAACAGGCAAACTCTTGAAATTTTCACAACTAGTGCAGCATTTTAAAGGTAACAGTAGCGAATTTTAAAGTAACATTTTAAAAATAAAGGGTATTCTATAAGGTTATGTAATTTTAAAATTCAGCTGTATCTTCTAAGCAATAATGTAATATACAGACACTTATATATAGACACTAAATATATTCAAAGTTAGTGTATTATTATACAGACTAAACCAATTAATACTGAAATTTTAACAAAATAAAAATTAAAGGGTATTCTATCAGTTGATGTAATATGGCTATGTAGTTTTGGCAATTAGCTGTATCTTGGAAACCGTAAGAGAAAATTTTCCCAGCTAGTGCAGCATTTTAAATGCAACAGTAGCGAATGCTAAAAAATCAAACTAACTAAAAATGAAAGGCTATTCTATCAGATTGTGTAATTTTGAAATGTAGCTGTATCTTCTCAACCAAAACAATTAATTACTTGAAACAAACAAAATTAATAATTAATGGGTAAACTAATTATTAAATGTTAATTATTAATTACTAATATAAGTAATGAAAGGAAATCGTCAAAACGAAAAAAAATCGCCAAAACTAACAATATATAAAACACTAGAATTAAAAAAAGCCAAAAATTAAAAAAAATCCCAAAACGGCAAAATCGCAGAAAAAAGGAAAAAGCACAAAAAATAAAAAAGCATCAAAAAAATAAAAAAAATCTCCAAAAACGAAAAAAAATCCAAAACGAAAAAATAGCAAAAACTAAAATAATCGCCAAAACGAAAAAAAGCAACAAAACTAAAAAAATCGCCGAAACTAACAATATTGGTAAAAACAGAAAAAATCGGTAAAACGAAAACAAGTCACCAAAACTAGCAAAAATCGCCAAAACACGAAAAATATCGCCAAAACTAAAAAAAAGTCGTAAAACCTACAAAAAACGCCAAAAAAATAGAAAAAAGTCGCAAAAAACTAAAAAATCGCCAAAACGAAAAAAACCGCCAAAACTAAAAAAATCGTCAAAGAAAAAAGCACCAAAAGGGAAAAATCGCTAAAACTAAAAACATCGCCAAAAACCAGAAAAAATGACAAAGTGCAAAAAATCGCCAAAAACGAAAAATTCGTCAAAACTAAAAAAATCGCCAAAAACAAAAAGCGTCAAAGTTAAAAAAATCGCCAAAACTTAAACTATCATCAAAAACCAGACAAAAATTACAAACCGCGAAAAATCGTCAAAAACGGAAAAGTTAGCCAAAACAAAAAAAAAATTTCGCTAAAACTAAAAAGCCCCAAAAAAGAATAAAAATCGCCTAAACGAAAAAAAAATCAACGTATGCAACCCATCGTGTGCGAATCAAAGTTGCATTTTACTGAATTTTTTGTCTTTTTGACTAGGATACTTGTATTTTTTTAATACAAATGAAATTAAAGAGCTTGAGCACGAATTAAAAATTCTTTGGATTATATATATTTTTTCCCCTAAATGTGGCGTATAAAAAACTCCCCAGTTTTGTTAAGAACTCATTGTTAAAATGATTAAATGCACTAATTGCAAGAATTTTTAATTTAATTTGTATATTTTAAGTTTAACTGCATATAAAATAGAGAACTACTTTTGATTTTAAATTGTTTTCCAAAAAATTTTAAAAATCGCTTGACTTAAATGGTTTTTTTAGTTTACATTAAAATGAATTACTTGCAAACACGTAATTGAAACCTAGCAAGTAATTTTTCATCATTTATTTGATCCATATTTATATAAAGTAAACCATAAATAAATAAATAAATACTTAAAAGATTTTTATTGCGATTTATATATTGCTCGTCTACTTAATTTCCATTTTACTAAAATCATAAATAAAACAATTGTAAAATTATTGTTATCTTAAAAAAAAATCATTATATAGTCCGACGTACTTACATACATACATATTCTTTCATGACTCAAAACTAGAGAGAGAAAAAAATTTAAACAAGAATTTCAAGTGTTTTTGCGATTAGCACTTGATTATGGGTTTTAAATTTCTGTTACATGTTTTAAACATGTCTGTCTGCCTTTTTCATGCACAACTATGATAATTTTTCTTTTCCTTTTAACAATTCATCGTTTTGATTTTTTGCCTCATTTTTTTCCTGATATTTTTTTTTCTATTTTGTTGCATTTCTTGCAACTTTGTTTGTAAATTGAAGAATTACTTACGTGGTTGTCGTATTTAATTTGTGGTTAATTTCTTATTGTACCTTAGACGTACGTTGTGAGTGAGTGCATTGCTGTGCTGTGTCAGCTGGTTTTATTGTTATTAAATTAATTGAATATTAATTCATTTAAAAAACAAACGATTACAACAATATTAAGAAAACTTTTTGTGTTTTGGGTAATTAAAACACAAGAACATATTACATCATGTTATAAAATTCATTATCACAAAACATTGGCAGGTGAAATTATTAGATGGCCAGGGCATATATTATAAACTTAAAGTTTTTCACTTTTAGTTTAAACTAGTTTAATTTATGTGTGTTTCATTTAAATACAATTAATTAATTAATTATTTTGCTAATTAAATTACTTTTTTAAAAAATATATTATAACAAATATTTTAAAATAAAATTATTTAAATACCATTAAGCAAATTTTTTAATAAATTTCTTCAAATTATTTTATTTACATTATGTAATGGCATATCTCTTGAGATAATAGCTATAAAAAATGCGTAATTTCCTTGATAGAAATACATTGAAATCAAAAGACTTATGACACATACTCATTACGTGACATTGCAGCAACAAGTTTGTTGCCTAAGTCTTTTGTTTGCATTTCACAACAAAGTTTAATATCAAATACTATTTCATTTGAAAAATAATGTAAATAATAAAATATGCAATTTGCAATTTGAATGAGGAAAAATATGTCTACAATACGAGTAGTGAACAAAACATTTGCAACTGGTATGAAAGAAGAATTCATGGATTTATTATCTTTTAAGACTCTTTTACCAATTGTCTTTCTTGTCTATTAGGCTAATGAATATTTTTAAAATTATATATGTCTTTTCTATTTAAACCAGGAATTTTTCTTTTCTGACCACGAGAAAAAATTATAATTCCAACCAATGGGAAAAAATTATAATTCTGTATCTTTGAAACTTGCAATCCGATTACAAAACGATGTATGTAAAAATCATAGAGTAGGACCTTAACTTTAAAAATGTTGAAATCTGGACCATCCTGTTGAAACACACGTTGAGCTACAAAGTGTCAAAATTGACTTCCTCGGGCTTGAAAAAATCTTGTCGCCCTCATAACTTTTACAAGTATTATCCGGTTGTAACGAGTTTAAACTTAATATAAAGTTTATAAATAGATAAAGAAAATACAGTTTAATTTTATTAAGATATCTTCAATATTTTTAAAGATATTTGGCTTTGAGTTTCGAAATTGTGAGCTTTTGGCCTCGACTTTGTTCTCTATTTCGTCAATATCTCTGGTAATAGCGTAGCCAAAATTTTCAAAGCAATATATTGATAACATCCACAATTTTTTTTTAATTATCTCAACTCATGTTTTGGTGAAAAGCAATCAAAGTCAAGACCATAGGGTATCAATGGTCAAGACTTTGAAATGGGAGTGAAAAGTCAAGAGTGAAAATTCGACGTTTGTTTCAAAAAATGTTTAAACCTAAAATTTTATTTTCAATATTTCAAAAGAATAGACTTCAAAAATGACAACAGCTGAAATTTTGAATCGGTTAAAGAAAGCATGCACGCTACATCCAGCATTGGACGAAAATGGTAAAACTTTCCACGAAATTCTAAATTAATCGCTTCAAAGAGAAGAAAAACAGCCATTAAGTTTTTCAAAAGTTCTCTGCAAATTATATCAGTTGGAAGTATTCAGTATAATAGAGAGCAAAGTCGAGGCCAAAAACAAAAAGTTTTAAATTAAAAGCCAAATATTTTTGAAAATATTAAAGATAATTTAAAAAATAAACTGTATTTTCTTTATTTATATATAAACTTTACACCAAGTTTAAACTCATTAAAATCGGATAATATTTTTAAAAGTTCTGAGGCCGACAAAGATTTTTCAAATTTGACACGCTGTAGCTCAACGTGGTTTTCAACAGGGTAGTCCAAACTGCAATATTCTTAAAGCTTAGGTTGTGCTCTATGATTTTTATATACATCGTTTTGCAATCGTATCGCAAGTTACCAAGATACAGATTTATTACCCTTATTTCCCAATTGGAGCCGCTGTGCTAAGTAGAAGTAATACAAAATATGATTTTATTGAAAATATTTTTTGAATAAACAACATGACGTTTTGTCTTTACTTCAGGCTTATAGATTCAGTATCTCTCATGCAAAAGTATTTTCGTGAAAAAATTAAAAAGTTCTATTACTGTGAAATACTGAAATTAACGATTTTTTTAACTGCTTATATTTTTGTGATTTTCAGTTGGAGCACATACAATTTTTTACCAATTCTGTATTTGAAAATCATCTATCGTAATACGCAAAAAAAACTCGATTAAAAACAAATTACTTAAGGTAGCAATTATGAATTTGTAATGCAAACTTTTCAACAAAGAAAAATTGAAAAAAAATGCAATAGGTAAAACCCATAGTTAAGTTACAACTATTTTATTGACTTCCACTGTAGGTTTACATAACAAATAAAAAATGTTCACTTCAGGCATATGAAGAAAAAAAAACATTCATTCGTATGCCTTAAGAGTTCATCTTTCTTTTTTTTTAGTTTTACACAACTACTTTCGTTGATCTTGCTGGTAATAGAATTTAAAATCTACCATTTTTTTAAACTGAGTTTTCACACCTGTTGCAAAAACTATATGAAAAGAAGATTAAGCCCCTAAAGTATCGCCTACACGAATGCTATTATTGTTACATATTTTTTAAAGCTGTATTGACATGCAATTTTTACTCTCAAGTGTTTTTTTTTTTTCTGTCGGCTACAGCTGTCCATCACTTGTCTGTCTTATTTGCCTTTGCAATGTGCATTAGAAAAATAACTTAGAAAAAAACCACATACACAAAGCAAACCCACTTATAAAAACACATGTAATAAGGAATAATATGCCTTAAATATGTAAGTAATTTATAAAATGTAGGTACATTAATTTAAAAAAATCAATTTACAAGACGTTTTCTATATATTCACATTATTAAAATGTGATCTACAAGTGACGGTGGTCGGAAGCGTGTAATGTCAAATATTTATTTATTAACTTAGAGTACTTTATTATATAAATCTGTTACAAATCCAATCTGGTACTCATATCATAACGGATTAAAAAAGAGAATTTCTTCTTGAAAATAGGTAAAAGTTATATTTAAATGGCGCCATCTAGTAAGGGCTAGTAAAGCACTAACTGCTGTTAAGTCGGTAGCATAGTGAGCGACTGGTATGGTAAATCCTAGTAAATTATGATAGTAGCGTTCTACTATTTACATCCAGAAACGGAAACTTCAAAATATGCTATAATTTTAATATCCGGAAAATTTTCTATTTCGCAATACCGGGAAACTTTACGGTAACTCTGAATTTTTTGTGCCTTGCTCATAAATCAATTAAAAATATATAATCGAGTTCAATTAATAAAACAATTGCAATTTTCCTGAGCAACCGATAAAATAAATAAAAGGTATTAAGAAACTGTTGAAGACTAACAATACCATATATAATATCATATAGAAATAAATTTCAGGATGATTTTATAAACGTTTAGTCGGCTTTAGTTAAGATCGCTCTATCGCATAGAGGGGAAAAAACAATCTAGCGGTTAAAAAAATATATTGCAGTTAAAAAAAAACTTTAAAAGCAGCATCTAGGCGTACCACAGTGATGTGTCCCATAGACAAAAATAGAAAATGAAATTTGAGTGTTTTTTTTATGAAAATATATTTTTGCAATAACAACAAACTAGCTTAATTGTAAAAAAAATTTCTTTCAGAAAAAACTCATGATATCACCACCAGATGTCGCTGAAGTCATAAAATATTTCTGGTAGTTACAATAAAAAATAATATTTTTGGGGGTTTACAAAAAATTTTTTCAAAATCCAGTTTTAAAGATATCTTTTAAATAATTGTGCCAAAATAACTTAAATATATATGCGATAAAATAAAGTATCAGTTTTGTATAAAATACTGCAATAAGCATTTACAATAGAGCATTGAAAAACCCACTTGTTTTTTGTTCGCAATTAAAAAATACCAATAGTTTAATAGAGCAGTAAAAAAAAGGTACGTTAATTGATTATAATAACTTCCATTTATTTTTGAAGCTACCATACCTGTCTATAATATAATGTAGAGAAAATATCCAACTTTTTTCATTTAAACTAAAAATATGAGTTTTTGTGCAGTCCAAAAACAAATTTTTACACTTTCAGTAAAATGTCTTCATTTTTTAGTGGGTGATTAAAAACACATCTAGTTCTAAATTATGGAATATAAATATGTATTAAAGATTTAAGTGATTTATCAATGAAGCCTGAAATGTGACTTGTTTTTTAATGAAATTGTAAGCACGACCAAATTTTTATCTAGTATATTTAAAAAATGTGTTACTCGATTTTAATTTGTTGTCTTTTATTTTGAAGATTGGACCTTTATTTATACATATGTATATGCATATTTTCTCGGAAGACGCTTTTTTCGCGAGTCATTTGCTTTCCAAAGTAAATATTTTTCGAGTTTTATTTGATATTTGTTACAAATTTCTATGCCTTGCTCTTTTGAAAACCTTTCCTGAAAATGTGGCTTGAGCACTCGTCGAATGGGGATGGGAAGCTGATCATATCTACTCAATCAATTTCAACATATTTTTCCAAAAAAAAAAAACTTTTTAATACTTTATATGTATTTCAAGATATTAATTTATAAATAGTTCGACTGCGTGACTGCATCTTTGTTCACGACTAGTCAGCCGCATGTAAACGTAATGCCGGATCGCGGACGTTCATTCTCTACAACTTTATAATGTCTCTTCATCACGCAAATACACTCACGAACAGTTTTTTTTAATCACGTACGTTCGCGCATGAGTAATATGAAAACTCTATCGATCACGCATGCTCACGATAAATTAAATAAGAAAAAGTTGTTGAATTTAAAGATTTGCTTGTAATAATTTTTATGTATTTTTCTAAGATATTTAAAAGAGGATATTTTAGATCATCATTTATTACTTAACCAATATGAACCCAATTTATTCAAGCTGTTAGCATCACATATATATATATAATTGTTCCTGAAATTATTTTCCAATCCGGCGCTTGTAATAATTATTAAAGGCTTTTTAAGAAAAAGGATATATGACAGCATATCGAGCAGTGATTAAGCTAAGAATTGGTACAATTAATAATAGCACTATTTCTGATAGATGCAGGACTTTTCAACTGTTTCCATTAAGGAATGTATCTTTAATTAAATTTTGAGGTTTGAGGTTATACAGGAGCTATAAGAGTCCTTGCACCGATTTGTTTAAAACTCCGTATTTTTCTTAACTACTTTAATTTGTAATAGTGTACAGAACTTCATTTGCCTAGGATAAATTCTTCTATTTTTGTCCCATCGTTATATGGGAACAAAATACTGTGCGTACGGACAAACCAGTGTATTTAAAAATAAATTTGATTTACTACTAATTTACCTGATTCAAAAAATAAGGTTTTAAACATTGAGCAAAAATTATGCTGTAATTCTTTATTGATTATTATATCAAATTTGTTGACGTATTGAATTAGTAATGATGGAAGTTTTCGGACCAGGCGTGGATCCAAGGAGGGGGGAGGGGATATACCCCTCCTCCGCAATCCAAAACGAGTAAATTTCTAGAGTTTCTAAAAGAAGTTTGGAAAAATATTATGTTTTATTTAGAAGTTCTCCGACCAAAAGCTCAAGCTGGATCCGCGCATGTTTCGGACAAAGAAACTTTTTTGATTAGTTGTTATATCAGCTATTTTAAACGGCTTTTCTTTATATATTTGCTACTTGAGCTAAGTTTTAGAAGTGTAAATACAGAAAAAAAATTTTTTTGAGAACTTTTCTAAATCTTTTTAGAGATACAAAAAGTATACCCGAGTATACATGAACTTTTTATGGAATCTTAATATAGATATTATAGAGTAATATTGCTCCAAAAATAAGCTGCGGAGACTTGCGGATGCGACATTTACATTTGTTTTTCTAACCACACACCTTTTTAAAATGTTCCACACGGAAAAAAATTTACAAGAATTATGTTCAGTAACACCATGTTATTGAAAAAAATATGAATTTCAATAACATTTTACATTAGCCTAATACAATATTTTGTTGTATGTATTTCTTTCCCATGCCGGTTATATATTTTCTTTTTATACACAAGTACTTAAAACAAGTTTTATCTCATAACAAATAACTGGGACATGGCTCGGCTGTAGAGAGCATGCTTTACGTCCGGGAAGGCCGGGTTCGTATCCCAGGCATGTCAAGATTTTTTTTAATAAAATTTTTTTTCTTTTGAAATAATTTTGTTGTCAACATAGCGAAATTCTTTATCGCAAGAAATTTGAAAAAAAAATTATTGAATACCGGGACTTTTGTTATCAAAAACGAAACATTTTTTTCTGTGCACTTAAATTATTAAATTAAGTTATTAAGTTAAAATACCAATAAAGTAGTCGTTTTCAATGTTTTGAAATACAAGATAAATTTGAAATGCATTTTGACATTTTAATGCACTTTGAATTTTTTTAAAGCATTTTTAAATTTAGTCGTATATAACAGCATATATGTCTTAAAACTAGCTGCATAATTTTTTACATACCTTATAGCCTACAGCCTTTTCTATATTTCATGCATAAGTTTTTTGTGGATCAGACAATTATTTTGGAATATAAGCTTTCCGACGACTAAAGAGTTTTATAGGTAAAATTGTTCTTATATAACAAAATATATCGTCCACAATGTTAAAATTAGCAGTCTAATGTTTCCAGAATTTATAGTCTACATCCTTGGATATAGATTATCTATAAATTTTTTTGGATCAGAATATCAGTCTGAAAAATACGGGTTTTTCGAAAATTTAAGAATTTTATTGGTAAAATTTTTCTTAAACAACAACATATAGCGCCCACTGTTTTAAAACAGGTGTCTAATTTTGTACGGACCTTAAAGCCTACATCCTGCCTATAACTCATCCATATATTTTTTGTGAATAAGACTATTAATTTGGTAGAATGAAAAGTCCGACGACTGAAGAATTTTAGCAGTAAAATTGGTCATATATAACAATATATAGCGCCCACTGTGTTAAAAATATCTGCCTAACTTTTTACACACCTTGTAACCTATATCCTTGCCTATAATTAATAATTGATTAAAAATTTTATGAAAGAATAAAAACAAAAATTTTCGACACGGTCTGGATTTTTATCCTCTCCAATTTTAATTAAATTCGACATATGTATATATTCTACTATTGTGTGCGCGTAACGTGAATACCTCTTATTGTTTTAATTTTATAGGTCTCTAAACTTGAGCATCTTGGACATTTTTCAGAAAAGTTCGTCATATTGAAGATTGAGTAACTTTAGAACGCGTCGTCAGATATAAATAAATTTGATATCATACCAAAAGTTTCAGTATCCTCTTAACGAATACTGATTAAAAAAGGACAAAGCTGCCTACTACAAGTGCCTCTAAAATGCCAAAGTATTCTTTATTCTTAAATATCCTGAAGAATGGTATTTTAATTGCTTTTATTTTTTACAGAATGTAGCCAATTGACATGTCTTTATTGTGTAAAATTTGCAAAATGGGATGAAAAAAGATTCAAAACTTACAGTTGTTTCTTTATGATAACTCGATTATTTCTATGAAAATTGTGTAAGCAATAACTACAAAAACATCCTTACCGTACGTAGTATTTCCTAAAATCTCGATTTGCATTTTTTACACAATGGCGATAGACTAGTTTGCTATATGCTGCAAGAAAAAATAATAGAAAATAAATGCCACTTTCCATGATATTTAAGGATCAAAAAATGTATTTTCCTTTGTGATGTCCTTGTCTTGGATTTGCAAAACGTGAGCTTGAATCTTTTAAATGATATTTAAGTTATTGAAATCTGATGACGCGCTACAAAGTTATGCTATTTTCAAAATAATTTTTTACAAAAAAATATCCTAATGTATTCAAATATTTAGTTGTTTTTATTTTTATTTCTGATACAAATTTTCATAGAAATTATCGAATTATCATAAAGAAACAACTATGTCATATGAGTCTGTTTTCATCAAAAAATAAAGAAAATTAAAATACCATTTTTCTGGATATTTAAGGATAAAGAATCCTTTGTCGTTTTAGTCGCACTTGTGGCAACAACAGATGTACTTTTTAATCAATATTTGTTAAGAGAAGACTTAAATCTTTCGAATGACATCAATCGTATTTATATCTGATGACGGGTTCTAAAGTTAATCAATCTTCAATATGACGAACTTTTCTCAAAAATGGCCGAGATGCCCAAGTCTAGAGGCCTATAAAATAGAAACCATAGGAGGTATCGAAATAATTTTTCATCATATTACGCGCACACAGGAGTAGAAGATGTGTATCAATTTTCATTTAAATCGGAGAAGTGAAAAATCCAAACCATTGTTTTCATGTCGAAAATTTTCCTTTTTTCCGGAAAATTAACAATACTATTGCAAACGAATTAAATTAATATTTTAGGGCTAGTTTTAATGAGAGACGAGCTCAAGTTTTAGATACACTTATTTCATCCGTCAATTTATAAATATTTCCTTCTAGTTATCGGGGTTTTTTTTTAATACAGCAGAAAAACAGAAACTAGGGAATTTGGAAATAAAATTTTTTCTAGAGTGTTCAGTGCTGAACTTTGCCAAGACGAGTCTTGTGATGACGTGAAAATATATGCAACTATCGACACTATTGCTAACAGTCAGTTAACAGAATTAACATTAACTACTAGAGGCGGTTAGAACTGTAAAAAAGTCAAAACAGTACTGTGATGGCATAATAGAAGATTTTATATGTTTAGAAAGCCGCAAAAAGGACAAAAAATAGCATGTTCGCTATTATGGATTGCTTTAGATTTCTCCAACATCTACGATATATTAAAGGGTTTCTACTAAGTCAGGTTTTATTAAAACTAAACAAAAGAATCGCTTAAGTCCTAGACATTTGAAGCAAATTCATTTTGAAAACATTATTTTAGAAAATATATTTAAACTATTGAACTAACTAACAATAGGATATCGCTTGTCTTTTTTTGAGTTAATAAATATTTCTAAATTCTTTATATGTCTGATTTGTATATGTACACTCTAAGACACTTTTGTTGAAAATTAGGTCGATAATAGTCGGCAGCACTTTACTGATTATTATCGACCTAAAATTAGACAAGCATAAAAACGCCTACGAAGCGATTGGCTGTGTGCAGCTTCAAACCGTGCCCTCCTGGCTGATAGTCTATCGTAGCTAGCATTCAGCCATAGGCGTGTTGTACTTTATATTAAATTTATTTCACTTGAACTAAATATATTTAATTTTAAAAGTTTTTTCTTTAATAAAAATTTATGAGGTACATTTTCTTAATTCATTACATTTATTAAAACAAGAAAAAGCCTTAGAATTTGGTTTATAAGTTAACAATATTTACTTACCAATACTTACAAAATTTATATTTTAAAAACCTTTAAATACCAGAAATTAAACTTTGATGACCGAAGAAAACTATGTCGTGCTTCTATTGTTTAAACATTTTTCTGTTGCTTTTTAGACAGATTGCTTAATATTCCGCATTTGTATGCTATTTAGGCATACTTGGTTCAAAAATAAATGCTTTTAAAAGCAGATTTGTATTTTTGCGAAAAATTAGACAAATTTTGTTTTTTGTTGCAAATAACTACAAACTCGATGCAATTTTAGACAACCAGAATTTTTCAACACAAATTTAGACAATATGTGATACTAAATTTCAAGTAATGTTTTAGAGTGTACGAAGGCCTTTCGGTCAGTGTAGACCATGCCCAAAACTATTGTCTTAACTACAAATTTTAAAATTCCTAGAAACAATTTTAGGTTTCCGCAAGCAATAAAAAATATTGCATGCTTTTCAGATGCACTGCTTTGAAGCGCTTCTGAGGATGCATGGAAGAGAGTTGCTCACGATCTAATTTGTTTGTAGTTTAACATATCATCAACGAAGTTGAACGATGATGCAATTGGGTGACGCAATCAAACGAAGTGTCATCAGGTTAACGTACATAGAGAGCTTCGAGGTGGTACATAGCAAACAAAAGCCACACCTTTTGGAAGTGCGTTCGGAAGCAGGAGCTATAACAACAATCATCAACTGTTGCTGACAAGTCTGCTTCGAGTGGATCCATACTTTTTGATGGATTGTTACAATAAGGACAAAATGAAATTTTAATGTGCAAAATTACCTAATTTATATTTAATAGAAATACTCATACACATAAATGAATTTTTAAAACTAAAATAATCCATGGATATTTGTGTTTTACAACTATGACTAGAATTCTCATGAAAATGAGACACTCATCTCAATTCTAATATATTTATATTAACACACAAACTTAATTTTAGATATACTAGTACCACCACAACAGTCCATCACTAAGCAAGCGCTTCAAATTAAATATGATTATAACGCAATACATCAGAATTGAAAGTCCCTTCACCATTGGCAGCATCACTATAAAGCATGAAATCATTTCTATCATTTCCACCAAAGCCTCTGTTGAATAATGGTACATAGCTGCCAATATTAAGATCCTGCTTCAAACTTTGATCTGGACGTCGTCCTAGAGAAATAACTTTTCTATACAAATCCATATCCAATTGCAAAGCAAGATCAAAATCTTTCCAATGGACAAATTTCACATTATCACTGGGAATGGCATCTTTGTCGAGTAGCTCAATAAGAGTATTCGAATTAACAGGCTGTACAACACTCAATTCATGTTCAGTGTTGGTGGTAATACGTGTGGGACTGTATAAAACCCGTTTGTTAAGTCTTTTCAAATAGGATTGTTCATTCAGCCAGCTTTCCAATGTGGACAATTCATTGTCCTAAAGATTCCAACAAAAGTTTAATTATTCTATTCTTTCACTTTATAAAGGCAACAAACTACTTACACTATTCACATTTCTTCCTATTCTTGGTATGGCCTTGTAATTTTTCAAAAAACTACTTTCAAAATCCTTATCTGATCTTCGGCCCAAGCGAGGAACATTTTTGGTAACTTTTAAAAAGAATCCTGGACTTTCATCGGTGTTACAGCTGTTAATGGCAAACAGTGAAATACAGGCGCACATAATTATAGAATAGAAACGCATATTGAAAGTTCTTTGTTGACTAGAATTTTATTGCTGTTGACATATCCTGGCGTTTAGGCTGCAACTAAATAAAAAGATTTCACTGTTGGGCTTATATAGTTACTTTTTTCCAGAAAAAAATAAAAATAAAAAATTAACTATAACCCGTAACTTTTGGCTTAAATTTTTTAGTGCAGTCAGATAAAAGATACTGGTTGAGTATGAAGTTAAACATTTAAATTTACATTATCGATTTGCGTTTTTTTAAGAATATTATTGATAAGGTCTTTTAATTGTGTATGTTTGATATAATATGCTAATTACGCTATGCAATAAAATGAAACTTTTGCTATGAACTTTAATGACCGCTATATTTTTTTGATATATTATGATCCCCTAAATACAAAAATAATCGAAAATTAAAATGCTGTGGAAAAGTTTTTTTTTCAAAATTTCATCATATTTTTGAAGATTTCATCGTAACTTGGGAAGGGGTTCACCAATTTTATTGCAAAACACACTAACAAGCTTGGAATAAAATTACCTTTACCGCTTTAGTATTATTTCTAATAAACTCAAAGGTTGCGGAATTATTCAGACCGAAGTGATAAAAAAAAATTTTTTTTTGTAAAATTTAAAAAAAAATTTTTTTTTTAAATTTATAAAAAACTTAAAATGGAAAAATCTTTCCATTTTTAAATGATCATAAGGCCACATATACTATAGATGAAATAAGTTTTATTTCATGAAAATCAATAGATAAATATTGATTATATTCACAAAAAGTAAAATAAACTGATTTATGCGGAAAATTGAGTCTTGAAGAGCTTTCAATTTCTAATTTCATTATAACTTGAGAAAGACGTGTCCAATTTTGTTAAAAATTAAATTAAATAATTTGAATTTAAGCCGTCTTTAAGATATTTAACGAAATCAAAATGGGTATGTTGGGAAGGTTGAACTGTCATCAAATGTTTCGAGACCACCACAGTCTTCTCATCTTTTTACCTACACTGCCAACGACGGCAGCAACAGCACCCTATCGAAAATCCTACTTACTTTATTAAGCCGCATCAGCAGATTTTGTCGCCACCTCGCGGCGAGTCGTATCTATTAATGAACTTTTGTAAAGGTTCGGAACTTCAAATATCATCGATATTTTTAATGCTGGGATTTTTTTAATGTTTATTTTCCCCAAGTTCTTGGAACAGTATACATTCATGTTTTTAGCTAAGTGCCTTTAGAGTTTTAAGAATTGAGTTATGAATTTAGTCGAACTGTATGGTTTTTATCCAAAGTTATTTAATTAGTTTGGCTTAAGTTTGTTTCTAATTTAATCTTTCGATCAAATTATTTTTTATTTAAGAAAGAAATTCTGAAGCATGTAAATATTGAACATTCAAGAAAAATTTTTAGCTAAAAACATGAATGTATACTGTTCTAAAAACTTGGACAAAATAAACATTCAAAAAATCCCAGCATTGAAAATATCGATGATACTTCACGCTGGTAAGACAAAAATCAAAAAGCTTAAAATAGTTGAATACGATAAAGAAAAGACAGTTAGTGAAGTTCCGAACCTTTACAAAAGTTCATTAATATGTACGACTCGAAGCGAGGTGGCATTTACAAGCTTTAAAGCTAATTAGCATTTCTTTCTTAAATAAGAAAAAGTTTGATCGAAAGATTAAATTAAAAATGAACTTAAGCCAAACTAATTAAATAACTTTGGATAAAAATTGTACATAAAAATTCAAAAATCAGCAAACACAGAAACACACCATATGTATTGCCAAACGTATTGCCAAACGTATTGCCTGGATGAAAAATACTATTGCGGCAATAATCGATTTCGTGTTGCGGAAGATACTTCCTTCGGGAAGAAACGTGTCTCGAAGGCAATACTCCTAAGCAATACGAAAGTAATTCTTCTAGATTATAAAATAGCAATATCGCCAGATAACCACTGACAAGAAAATAGGAAGATATCGCCAAAATATCATTAGGAAGATTAAAAGATGATTTCGCATTTTGAAAAATATTAATTTTAAACACAAATTTTTTATTAAATCTGTATTCCTTTTCCGTAAAAATTTCATGCATACATTTGGCAGCTTGCCTTTTAATTATGTAGTACTCCTATAGCTTTAAGATTCATTTTAGTGCAAATTATATTTTTTGAAATAAAATTGTTGAAATAAAATATTGTCAAAAATTATTTAAAAAAAAGAAAATAAAAATATTACTTTGATTATATTATTCTAAATGAAAATTTTGGGATATTGCTAAACTATTGCACTCTAAAACACTTTTGTTGAAAATTAGGTCGATAATAGTCGGCAACACTTTACAGATTATTATCGACCTAAAATTTCACACGCATTATTTTTGAACAAAATATTTTTACTAAAAAAAGAGCGATTGGCTGCGTGCAGGTTTGAGCCGCGACCTCCTGACTGGTTGTCTGGCGTATCTACCATTCCGCCATAGCCGTATAATACTTTATGTTACATTTTTTCCACTTGGACTAAATATGTTTAATTTGAAAGGTTTTTTCTTTAATAAAATAACTACAAAATCTATGTAATATTAGACAAGAAGAAATTTTCAACACAAATTTAGACAATATATGGTCGTAAATTTGAAGTAATGTTTTAGAGTGTGGCATAGGAAATGTTGTCATCCTTATGTTTAAAGTAGCACTGAACACTTTTATCTAACACACCACGAGAATCATTTTTGTGGAATATTTTAACCCTCTAACTCTTCGCTGTGTGTGTGTGTGTGTGTGTGTGTGTGTGTGTGTTTGTTTGTTTGTCTCTTTCATTAAAAATGCAGCAAACAACTTTAGTTCAGAGGCCATATGAATCTGGAGCTTCGGTGTCTTTGCACACCTAAAGTAGACTTTTAATATTTTTGTAAAACATTTCAGGCAACTATATAGTCGCTGAAGGGGAGTTTTTTACCTCTTTTTAAAGAAAGAGATAAAAGCAGCCATAGAGCGAAAAGTTAGAGGGTTAAAATGCATCATAAAAAATGTTCCGCGTAGTGTTTTACATATTTTACCTTAAACTTAAGGATTACAAGATTTCCTATGCCGATTTCACTATAGCAATGTGAAAAAGGATGAATATAACTTCCCTTTAAAATGAGTCCCCTAAAATTAATATTTTAGTCGTTAGAATATTGTCATTAAAAAATATTGATTTTGTTGCACAGTGTTATTTGTTCATGATATAACTAATATTTTTGCTTTCGTGGATAGAACGTTTAAAATAAAGCAATTCGGCTTTAAAAATCAAAATTCTACAAAAATTTAACTTACGCTCCTATTCGTGGACACTACAGAAACAATTGTCAGCCAAAAGGTCAGACAGACATCTCTCATAAAAAGAACTTGGCACTATAATGGTGCACAGTGCACTTAACTTGTACGAACCTTTTTTTTTTTTTGCTAAAAGAAACATCTATTTTAACTTTGGTTTTGAGATTCGCTTAAAATAACTCCTAATAGAGAATGCTAGTAGCCAGGTAAAACAGTTCTTATAGAATACTGCCTTATCTAGCACGGCATTGCCAGAGTAAATTATTCTATTTAGCCGTTGTAAACAAATACCGTTTGATTTTGAAATAAAAAAAAGCATTCAACACATAATAAATTTTAGTTTGTTTTATTTTGATATAAAATTTAAATTCTGACAAAAATAAAATAACAAAAAACAAAATTATTTGTTAAAAATGCTACAACGTCACCATCTTATATTTCGTCAAACGTTATTGCAATCTATGAGGCGTAGAAGGTAATATCCAGTCAAATCATCAAAAAAAAAATCTTATTCAAACCAAAATTTAACAGTTTTAGCGATGATCCATCTAAAACTTTTCGAGACAAAGGTATGGCAGAAGAAAATCGCTATTTCATGCAGAAGGTATTGATTGACAAACAGAAAATTCATTACAAAAACAATAAGCAATCTGCTGAAACTATTATTTTCTTATTTCATAAATAGCAAGCGGAAGAAATAAAAAGACTGCGCAAACAGTTTCAGTTATTAACAAAATATCAAGAAAAATTGGAAAGCAAATTGCATCAAACAGAAAAAACTTTAGAGAATATGGGAAAAGATATTGAAAAAGAAGAGAAGTAAAGAAGAAAAGTTAGGTATTCAATTATTACCTTTAGAGTTGCCACGCTCTTTATTTTTTTATAACGTCTCCCTTGACATGAACTATCTAATTCAGAAAGAAATTGGTTCGCTTTTTGTTGTTATACATACATATTGGGTTCTTTTTTAATTGTCCAGAAATAAAAACACAGGCTTAAATCAACTACTGTTTATTTATGTATTTACCAACTAGAAGATTCTAGTCTATAAGGTTCTAGTCTTAGGTTGACGCTATATGCGTTATTTGTAGTGGTTATCTATTTCAACTACCAACTAGTTGAAAGCATAGTGCTATCATAGACCAATATTTATAGCATGGAATTTTCCTACTGATAACAAATGTTAATACGAATTTACATTGCACTAGCAATACGTTCTGTTAAGCTACATTCCCATCAACCCTAGCAACTGAAGTTTACGCTTGCTATCTATACTTGTCATTCAGTATAGATAGCAAGGAACTGTGAGTTATGTCTATTTCAGCAAAGGCTCGATTTTAAAAATCGGAATGACGCATGGGAAAAAAATCCATTTTATTTTATATGTTTGATTCTAATCTTATACATCAACCATTCTGACATACTACTTGTACATTTTCCAAAAAGTACCATCATAACAAAAACTTTTGTTATTTTTGTAATCAGTAGTACATACTTTGTTAATGGGTTACAAAGTAATGACTGGTACTTATTTATCTTATTACTGTGATTCAAGCTAGAATCACTAATAGTTATAATTTGTTATGTATTAATAAAATAAGTAGACAACCACTTTTAAAGTCAACATGTGTTTGTATATGAAAACCAAAGGTACGGTCACACTTGGCAAATAGTTGCCCAAAAAAACGTAACCACTACTTTTGCCCAGGGTTAGTGTGATTTAACTTGGTTATTATATCACAAACTGAATTCAGCTATGCCGCAAAATGGCATTTTTATATTATTTTTAATAAATGCGAACCCATATTTAAAAAAAATTATTGGATTTAAAGAAAATGCAATATTAGCTTGTCTGTGGGTCACGTTTTTTTTTCATCGAATGTTTGCTGTACCTTAATAAGTGTGACTGTACCTCAAAAAGCTTAATACTTATTCTGCCTGTTCATAGGATCCGATACGGAATTGGATTGCAAACGGAATTCCAATCCAATTCCACTTGTGAGTGCGTTCATGAAAACGTAACTAAATTGCTTTGTTCAAAAACTGTTTATTTTCGTTCAAAATTCAAAATATCGTTTACAAAATTGTGTATTTAGTAACTAGAGGGTAGGAAAAACTTATTCTACTTGATAAATGAATAAATTAAAGTGCTCCTGAACTCCAATTCATGAACAATTAATTCCGTTTCTCAACGGAAATTTCGCTAATCCAAGTATAAACGGATTTCATGAACCCAACCAACCGGTTTTGTAGAGAAAACGATACCAAACTAATCCGTATTGGATTCTGTGAACAGGCTGATTATTCAACAATAGCTTCGTAAGTAAATTATTTGTCTTCAAATCTGAAGGAGCAAAGGTTCGTTTCCCAGCTGCTTCAATAATTTTTTTTATATATAAATAATATGTAATTTGTATAAAAATTTTTTCTTTTGATTTTAATTTGGTTATTTGACTACTTATTTTTCAGCTTCAAGTAAGCCAAATAATAACTAGCTACCTGCTGTGACAATGTAAACAAAAAATAAGGTGTACACCTTAGAAATACCCCTTATTTTTTGCACTTCTCAAACAAAAATAAGTAGTTACCGAGTCATATACTTTTTTGCCTACAACTGTAAGCAAAGTTTTTACTGGGATGTTAAAAATAATTTTTATAAAAACTTCATTTTTCAACAAAAAAATATATATTTTCCAAACAGGGCCTTTTGCAATTATGTAGTACTTTTTTCAAAAATTTCGTTTTCATCAGAAGTATATTTTCCAAAGAATACCTTCTTAAAAAATATCGTTTTCAAAAATTACATTTTCCGAAAAGTACCTTTTCAAAAAAGTACTTAAAAAAATACTATTGCAAAAGCACCCTTTTTTAACAAGTATCTTTTTTAGAAGGTATCTTTTTCGAAAAGAAAAAACTTTCCCCAAAAGAGTAAATTTTTCAACCCATTTGAGATGGGCGTTAATAGGTCAGTCAGTGAGTCACGCAATAACGTAATTATTTTATAACCACACATGTCATCATCTTAAATGCAAACGAAAGTAACTACACAAAAATTCGAAATCGAGTTTAGGATTGATTACACTGGTCTGCAGAAGAAATCGCCTTTAAATAAATGTATGAGGAACATACAAAGTTTAATGCGTTAAATTCACATCCGTTTTCAAAAGATCATAAAAAAAATTAAAACTGCATAAATTTAAAAATGTTATCATTAATCTGACAGCTGGGTGTATTAGGAGCAAAGTAACTCATAAAATCACAATTAAGTGAGGGAATTTAATAGACAAAAATTGTGATTTTCCTACAACACACGTCCACACACAAATTAAAATTTTACTATTGTATGAAAATTGTGATTTTTATAATTTGAGTTCGTTCACTTAGTTGTGAGTAAAATCAACATTTGTCTATAAATATTTTTTGCTTATTTTATTCTTAACACACCTAGCTCTCAGATTAATGATAAAGATGTTAAATTTTGACAGTTTTAATATTTTCATGAACCTTGAAAAAACAAATTTTATTTTGCGAAAAAACAAAATTTTTCGCCGCTAATTTCTGAAATGACTCCGTTACAACTGGATATATTAAAAACATCAAAGGCAATTTTATTCCGCATCTTTTAGTGGTAAATTTGTTCAAATCGGGCAAAACGTTCTTGAGTTAAAATGAAATATCCTAATACACCTACACGGGTAATCTGGGTCTGAATTTGGCGAAAAATGCTCCACGAAAAGTGAGTATGTATATGGTTTGAAAGAACTATATACATATCTACTCTCTAAAATAAAAAATAATCGTTTTTGGACATTAAGTTATGACAATTTTTCTATTTTTGATTTCGGTTCTCCTTGAAAACTAAAAATTTCGTATCTTGAAATAATTTGTTTACAAAGATTTATACCTGATTAAAGAAAAAAAATTTTTCTCATTTTTAATAAAAAAGACTCTCAAATGATGTTTTTCAGAGAATGCCAATTACATAAAAAATACACTATTTAATATTTTTTAATCAATTTGGGGCACTTTTAAATGATCGTGCAAGAAACATTTTGCTCTCCCTCTTTGTATGTTTAATATTTATTTCAGAATTTCTTTTATTCCCTTTCTCATTATTAATAAAAACCGTTATCTCTGAAAAGAATATACTTTTTTTTGCTTTTTATTGAATTTAAAAAAATATTCAACTACAGTATTTTGCTGTCTATAATATCTATAATAGAACGGAGGGCAAATAATTTAATGTCTTTTTATTTTCTTATGAGTTTATCTTTATGTTAATTATATTAATTAAATCAATAAAAAGTTTAATTTGTTCGAATTTTTAAAATCTTCGTACTAAGTCACAGCCGTCAGTCACACCCGTCTAATTTTAAAAACAGTTTTTTGTAAAGAAAACTGATTTTTTGTCAAACAGTAAATACCTAATACAGCTAAAAACACTTTGAACAGACAGCTATACCAAAATTATTGTGTACGTTATAGTAAAAATGTTACAGAATTCATGCTGAAAGTCATAATTCTTTAAAACTAAGATTTGTAAGGTCACACCCATCGCAGCTTTCTGACGACCATTCTGAGCATGAATCGTATTCTTTCAGTGTCTGCCCATTATTCAACGACTTTAAGCTTAATGGCCTTGCGAGTCGCAACCTTTTTTTAGGTAAAAAACTTTATATTTGTTATTTATAACAAAATATATGGAAAAAGTGGTCACACCCGGCTAAATGGAATTACTCTCCTTCAGCAAAAAATTTTTCTGAATTACAAAAATGTTTAAGTTCAATTTTGTTTAAAAAAAATAGCCACACATATCGCCAACAAATTTATTTATCGCCAGAAAAATCGCCAAATGAGTTCAAAAATCGCCACGTTTGGCGAGAAATCGCCATATCTGACAACCCTGCTTCTACGCAAATAGTTATAACAACTGATGTTAAAAAAACTTTATTTTTGAAATAAGTTAGCCATTTTGGAACGAATTTTCTTATCGGTATAAAATTTTACGTGGACATAGCAGAGAAGTGTTTCTAATCGATTTAAGAAGATAAGCTTCCGATACGGCGCCAGAGCAGACATGCGAACTCCCAAATAAGGGATCTTCGAGCATGTAAAATTGTTCATCGCTTATTTTTTTATTTTACGCCCGATTTCAAAAAAGTTTTTGTGCCCTTATAAGGTTCTTAAAATATTATGATTGCTTTAGCACTTTTGTATCTTTTATAGTTAGTGAGTTATACTCATTTTCAAAACCTAGGTTCAAAAATTGGATGTCGAAAAATGTACCGAAAAATGTGTCAAAAAGGCATTTTGACATCCGAGCGAGATTCAAATTACAAGCGGTGAAAATAATCACCCGAGCTATCGAAGCCAACTAGTATGAATTTGGCCAGAAACTATTTTTAAAAACTGCCATCTTAATTAAATTGTATTTTATTCTTTTTTAATTGTTAAAAATTTGTTCTGTAAATTTTAGATTTTCTTTCTTTATTAAGTTTCTTTTTAACCTAGAAAAAACTAAAGCTAAAAAACAGATAAAAATGTTTAATTTCAGATTATATGGTGCGTTTTTAAGAACTTAATTAAAAGAAAATTAGCAAAATGTTTTAATTCTTCACTAAAAAGTAAAACTTATTTAAAACAATGTTTTATTTAACAGAATATTTTGCATGTTAAAAAAAACAATAACATAGAATTAATTATTATACAAAATTGAGGTTATGTTTATTTAAAATTAACAAATATACATAAAATAAAAAATTTTTTTAAGGGAGTTTTACAGTCTCTAGGCTTAAATTTAAAATTAATATTATAAAAGAGTTTTTGACAATAGAAAATAAATATGGCATTCAAATGTGTGGTGGTAGAAAGTGGGTTAAGGAAATATAAAAAATGTACAAATTATTAAAGAAAAGCAAGGTGATGGATAGAGATAGAGAAGAGAGAGAGACGCCTCAAACAAAAACAAAAATTAAATAAATAATTAAAAAAAACATAAAACAAATACTAAGTACTTAAGTAGTTAATTCAAAATAATAAAAATTTATTTTTCTTAAATATTTGTTAATTAAGTAAATTCGTTACTTAGGTACGGCCATATTCTAAAAAAAATTAATTTGTATTTCAAGTGTGCTTTAGTAAAAATTTGTATGGAAATTTTGTTTTAACCTAGACTTCAAACAAAAATAATTTTTTTAGAATACGGCACTTAAAATATACATTTAAATGTATGTTTAGCTTTTAATGAATGTTGTATTTATGTTCTACAACAACACCATTTTACAACATCACTTGTGAGTTGCCTAATTAAAAATATTTTTCAATATTTACGCCTTTCTGGTATTCCGTGCGAAATAGAAATGTTTAGCATTGTTATAGTATATTTTTATAGCAATGTTTTTATAACACTGTACAACACAAACAAAATAGCATAGTTCTATCGATTGAGTCAGGCAGAGGGCACCAAAAACTATATACTTACGTATATAGATCGGCATTTTGAAAGTTTACATCTGGGATTTAGGCGGAGTTGAAGTTAACCCCTTATAGTGACTTGGCATAGGAAATATCTTAAGCCTAGCGTTTAGGGTATAAGATAGGTTCGGCTTTTTTATTGGAGAATAGTTTAACGCTCTAACTCTTCGTTGTATGGATCTTTTTGTTCCTTTCTTAAGAAAGAGACAAAAACTATCCTTCAGCGGCGATATAGCGGACTAAAATGTTATATAAAAATATTCGTCACAAAATTCTACTAAAATTCTTCAAACACGCCCTATCTCCGGGTCAACTTAAACACCAGAAACCGCTCAAAACTCAAAATGTGTTGAAGGGTTAATTTCGTACTTATTCACAATTAGTACTCGGCATAGGAAATCTCTTAAGCCTTACGTTTATGGTACAAAATGTGTTCTTTTATGTAAAACATCACGATAAACATTTTTGTAGAACATTTTAACCCGCTACCTCAGCGTTGTACGGGTCGTTTTGTCCCTTTCTTAAAAACGGGGCAAGAAAACTCTCCTTCAGTGGCGATATAGCGGGCTAAAATGTACTACAACAATATTCGCCACAAAATTCTCTAAATACACCCCCCAGCTCCAGACTCAACTTGAACGCCAGAAATCACTCAAAACTTAAAATGTGCTTCAGGGTCAACTTCGTACTTACTCACAATTAGTACTCGGCATAGGTAATTAAGATTTACGTTTAATATATAAAATTTTTGTGAAACATTTTAAGCCTCTAACTCTTCGCTGAATGGGTGTTTTCGTTCCTTTCTTAAGAAAGAGCAAAAAAAAAATTCTCCTTCAGTGGCAATAGAACGGACTGAAATGTTCTACAAAAATATTTGCTGTAGAATTTTATTAAAGTCTTTAAACACACTAAAGCTCCAGACTTAGCTTGACCGTCAGAAATCATTCAAAACTCAAAATGTATTTAAGCGGTTAATTTCGTACTTGGTCACAATAGTACTCGGCATAGGAAATCTTTTAAGCCTTACCTTTAAAGTATAATATATAAGGTACAGTTTTAAGTCAAATACCACGAGAAACATTTTTGTAAAATATTTTAACCCTCTAAGTCTTCATTGTATGGGTCTTTCTGTCTCTTTCTTAAAAAAGGGGCAAAAAACTCCCCTTCGGCGGCAACAGAGCGGACTGAAATGTTCTACAAAAATATTTGCAGTAGAATTTTATTATAAGTCTTTAAAGACACTAAAGCTCCAGACTTAGGTTGACCATCAGAAATCATTCAAAACTCAAAATGTATTTAAGGGTTAATTTCGTACTTGGTCACATTAGTACTCGGCATAGGAAATCTTTTAAGCCTTACGTTTAAAGTATAATATATAAGCAGCAGTTTTAAGTAAAACACCACGAGAAATATTTTTGTAAAATACTTTAACCCTCTAACTCTTCATTGTATGGGTCCTTCTGTCCCTTTCTTAAAAAGGGGCAAAAACTCCCCTTCGGCGGCAATAGAGCGGACTGAAATGTTCTACAAAAATATTTGCCATAAAATTCGATTATTAGTCTTTAAAGACACCCAAACTCCAGACTTAGATTGAACGCCAGAAATCATTCAAAACTAATAATGTGTTGAAGGGTTAATTACGTGCTTATTCAAAATTAGTACTTGTCATAGCAATCTCTTAAGCCTTACGTATAAGGTACAATATGTATTCAGCACTTTTATGTAAAACATCACGATAAACATTTTTGTAGAAGATTTTAACCCTCTAACTCTTATTGGTATGCGTCTTTTTGTTTATATATTGCTGTACAAAAATATTTGCCATAAAATTTTACTATCGGTCTTTAAAAACACCCCGCTCCGGACTCAACTTGACCGCCAGAAATCATTAAACACTCTAAATTTGTTTAAGGGTTAATTTCGTATTTATTCACAATTAGTATTTGACATAGGAAATTACATTAAGGTATAAGATGTGTTCAGCAGCTTTAAGTAAAACACCACGAGAAATATTTTTATAGAACAGCTTAACCTTCTAACTCTTCTTAAAAAAGAGTCAAAAAACTCTCCTTCGGCGGCAATAGAGCGGACTGAAATGTTCTACAAAAATATTTGCCATAAAATTCTATTATTAGTCTTCAAGGACACCCAAACTCCAGACTTAGATTGAACACCAGAAATCATTCAAAACTAATATGTAATGTGTTGAAGGGTTAAGCCTTATGTGTTCTGCACTTTTATGTAAAACATCACGATAAACATTTTTATAGACGATTTTAACCCTCTATCTCTAACGCATACAAGTCTTTTTGTTTATAGCGGGCTATATTGTTCTACAAAAATATTTGCCATAAAATTATACCATAGGTCTTTAATGACACCCAGCTCCGAACTCAACTTGACCGCCAGAAATCATAAAAACTCTAAATGTGTTTAAGGGTTAATTTCGTATTTATTCACAATTAGTATTTGAAATAGGAAATCTTTTAAATCTTACGTTTAAGGTATAAGATGTATTCAGCAGTTTTAAGTAAAACACCACGAGAAACATTTTTATAGAACAGTTTAACCTGCTAACTCATCGTTATATGGGCCTTTTTGTCCCTTCTTAAAAAAAGAGTCAAAAAACTTTCCTTCAGCGGCGATATAGCGGCTTGAAATGTTCTACAAAAATATTTGTCATAAAGTTCTATTATAAGTCTTCAAAAACACCCAAACTTAATTTGCCCGTCAGAAATCATTCAAAACTGCAAATGTATTTAAGAGAGCAAAAAGTCCCGTACAAAGAAGAGTTAGAGTGTTAAAATATTATTCAAAAATCTTTTTCGTGGTGTTTTACATACAACTGTAGAACATATCTTATACCTGAAACGTAAGGATTACAGGATTTCCTATGCCGAGTCAGTATAACTACATTTGTGCAAAAGGGGGGAAATTTAACTCGCCCTAAAAGGGCATCCCAGATGTAAACTTTTAAAACGCCACTACACGTGTATAATTTTTTAGTGACCTCTACCAGCAGCAGTCGTTAGAACCTCATAATTTAAAAAAAATTTAATTTTTTGTACAGTGTAATTCCAAACCTTTGCATTCCGCATGGAATACGGAACAGGCCTGATTGATAAATTGAGGTAGTATTTTGTTTAAACTATTTACTAGGACGACTTACAAACTAGGAATTAATGTATTTTATAACAAGGGAAGTTTCTTTTCATTTTAATATTTTGTATACATGGGTTTGTTTTCTATTTAAAAGAATTTCTTCTTATTTTTACAAAAAAAACTTATTTGTAAAATTTGAGCTTGAAATACTGTGTTGGCACATGTGTTGTTTGTTCAAAAAAAAAAAAATTGGTTTAAAGCGAAATCTTTTTCAAAATTTTTTTAAAAAAATAAAACTTCTTTTCAAACGGAATGTGCTTTTTCTGAAAGTATTTTCAACGATAATTTCTTGTAAATAAAACTAATTACTAACGATTATTTGAAAAAATAATATGTTACAAAATAATTTGCTTTATAAAACGAGCGCAGCTCTTTTTATTTTTGTTAGCAAGAAAAATATTTCTTTTTTAAAAAATCAACTGCCCAAATTAAGGATTGATTAAACAATATTTAACAAATCTTAAGTTTAAACTAAATTTAAATAATGAATTTTTGCCTTTTAAAGAAAATCTTAAGACAATTTTATGTGGTTGTTAAACGTTTGCTGGCATATTCTTGCAGCTTTTGCAGAGCCAGTGTTTTATTGATCTCCACTAAATCGCGACTGTATTTGGCGGCCTGTAATTGCACTTCGAGTATGCGCATGCGCATCATGTGTTCTTTATTTTGCATTTCCATAAAAGCTCTCAATTCCGGCGAACTTTCGAGACTTTGGGATTTCGTATTTAAAGCATTTAGGGAAGTGGCGGAAGAGGTCAGGCAAGTGGTTGAATTATTATTAAGATTTTCACTTAAATCCATTTCCCCACTTAAAGAGGCCACACCATTGCCATTTGATATTGAGGAAGTTCTAGGTCTTTTAGCTGGGGGTGATTGATCATCAGATTCTAGATGTTGCTGTTGCTGCTGGTGTTGCTGTTGATGTTGTTGTTGCTGGTGTTGGTGTTGGTGCTGATGTTGTTGCTGAGCCGCAGCAGCAAAATTATTTTGTAAAGCTGCCGCTGCAGCCGCAGCTGCTGAGGGAAACTGACCACTACGCAGGGCATTTAAAGCTTCCAAAGTGGCTGAAATATTATTCATATTAAAGCCGGGTTGAAAACCTGTCATATCGTTGCCTCCCTGAGGCAAAAACGCAGCACTACCACTGCTGGGAGCTGGCGTATTATCATCAGTTGTGGATAGATTTGTGGGACTGTGCATGCTGGAACGTTCTAAGTCAGGATGATTGCTACGTTGTGTAGGTGGCGGGGAAAAACTATTTAGTTTATCAGCATCCGAATAAGTATCATTTAAAGTCTCATTGGTCTCCTCCTTAATGTCAACATCACACAAGTCTTGAGGTGGGGTGCGGCTGCTACTTGTATTAAGGCAAGAAAAAATTATTTAAAAAAAGAGCATAACAGCTTCCAAAAACAAACTTACTCATCCATATCATGATCATCTTCATTATTATGATCCTCTTCACGATATTCGAAATCCTCTTCCAAAGCCAACGGAATTTTTGAATAGTCTATGCCATCTAAAGCTTCAGATTTGCAAGCTTTTTTCGCTTCTTGCATAAATTCCCAAACTTCAAAAGTGAAAGGTGAAGGTTTTTTACGATCGGCCACTTCGGGACCAAAACGGGTTAAACGATTATTGTAATCCAATATTTCATTACGCGTACAGGCTGTAATACAACAGGAAATATAATAAATTATTTATGTCCTTTCTTTATTATTCAAAACTCACCTTTCATACGTCGCCATTGTTCTTTTAAACGATTGCACGTTCGATCGGTGCCAAATTGATTTGAAAATTTTTGATGGATTATCTTCCAGGCTTTATTTTTAACAGCCGTCAGACCAGCATCGAGTCTTTTATTCTCTATTATTCTCATATCTTTGCGACACAAGTCGAGTAGAAATTTCTTCTCTTGATGATTCCAATTTTGTGTGCGTTCACGTTTTTTATACATATTCATGGCTGGATTATTTAAATATTGCTGCATTTCTGAAAAGGATATCGACAAAAACAATTGTTAAAAAAATTTCTTTAAATAATTTCGTTGTAAATTTAGTAATAATGGGAGTTTTATTATAAATAGATTGGGATCTCATATACAGTTTTTCTATTCTTAACTACTTTCACAGATTCTTTCCGATGCTAGTAATTTTTCGGAGTTTTAGACATTTTCGGCCTAAAGCGATATTCTTATTTTTGGCCTTGTAATTTTTCCAAGATATGTATTTAATTGATTACCCTACATAGAAAAAATTTTATTTCATTTTCAATAAAGAAATTCAACGAATTAGTAAACATTTTGTCTAGAAACGGATCTACAAAGAATTTTGTAAATATAGACAAAAATATCTCAACAATTTTATTGTATAAACAAATTGTATAAATCTATAAAACAATTTTTCTAAAAATATATAAAAATTCTAAACAAAATAGTTTACTAAATCAAACAATAATATTTAATAGATTTTCTGTAACATGGCAATCAATATTTTTGTTTGAATATGTAAAACAATTTGTCTAAAAATACATACAAATACTAAAAAAAATAGTCTACTGAATCAAACAAAAATATTTAGTGGATTTTTTGTAATACATCAAACAAAATTTTTGTCTCAGTCATCATCATCATCATTTATGAAATTTCACATTATTAAATGTAAATATGGGGGTGAATGTTTATCTAAAGACTATAAAAAATGACTGAGAATTAACGAATTGATTCACTCAAAAATCTTCATTAAACAAACTTGATACAATCGCATTCCTTTTATTATCATTATTGTTGTTGTTATCTGTGTGTATGTCGTCATCGTGGTTGATTTTTACGACACAGGAAACAGGGTGGTGTTTGCTCCTAAATAAAAGCCAAACGAAAAAAAATCACTGATTCACTAAAGGACATTTACTGAAAATGAAATTTATTTTTAGACAAGCTTTTGTTTGAAAAATTATTGGTGATAATTTTTTCTATGTATATAAAACGCAAAAAAAATTAGGGGTTCTGACAATGGATTCTGGTAGAGGAGGGGAAAATTATGCCACTGAAAGCTAAAAGGGACCTATGCTCAGAATATAAGTTTTGGAGCAAAACGACTTTGAAGTTCTCAAGTTGATTTTGATGGGCCTGAACGCTTTTATGGCTTTAAACTTTTTACCTGTGGGTTTTCAGGGTCGTTGATTACGAATGTGGTATTAGACTTTGAAAATTCAAAATGGCGGATCCAGTATGGCGGACTATTTTTTGTAATATTATTGGATTTGCTTGAAACTCATCACTTAGGAATTTTGGGAGTTGCTGATTACGAATCTGGTATTAGATTTTGAAATTTAAAAATGGCGGATCCAATATGACAGACTATTTTTGTAATATTATTGGATTTGCTTGAAACTCGTCACGAAGGGGTTTTCAGGGTCGCTGATTATGAATCTAAAGTCAGACTTTCAAAATTGAAAATTTCGGAATTTTTATTAATCTGGTGTTTCTGATTACTGATTAGCAGTTTAGTGTTTTTAGTTCTATTTATCAGTTCTATTGTGATTTCGAAGTGTTGTAAAAGTGAAAAAAATAAAATAGCAAAAATTTTAAAAAGGAAGTTTGTTTCAAAAGTGAGTGAACTAAATAATTAATTTTTCTACTGCGCGCTTCGGTATCTACTTATTCCAAAATCGTGGTTTTTATGTTTCGAAATTGTATTTAGCGATAAAATGTGCTTAGAAGATGAGTTTAAAAGCATAATCAGCGAACGCAAAAACCTTTGAGTAACGATTTTGAAACAAATCTGTTCAATTTAAAAAAACTCATCCCCCATTTTGGATTTTGAAGTCTAATATCAGATTCGTAATCAGCGGCCCGGAAAACCCCTGAGTGACGAGTTTCAAGCAAATTAGACTAATTGCAGAAAAGTTTGTCACATGGGATTCTTTTTTACTTTTTTTATCAAAAGTGTATTTTGAAGATAATTTATGCCAAAACTAATGCAGTTAGAAAGTTGCGGTTTGTTGCATTAGAAAGAGCGTGTTGTCTTCTATAAGAATCACCAAAACAGTAAAAATCGATTTTCTCGACCCATAGATCCCTTTTAACTATCCCTGTCACATATACGTGCAGGTGTTTTGAAAGAAAACATTGGAATTTTTTCTTTAGTGTGTTTTAAGTTTCCCCCTTTTTATGAAACCATGTGCTCTTTTACATCTGAAGTGTATAGGATATGTTCAGCAAATTTGTAGAAAATATTCAGGCAAATATTTTTGTTCAACATATTAACCATCTAACTCCCCCATATAACGGTAATATTTGGCTCTATTACAGCAAATCGTAAAAAATCACCCCTAAAAAGAGGGACGACGGGGATGAAATGATCTACAAAAATGTTGGCCAAAAAATTTTACTAACGGCTCCAGATTCAACTTGTACGCCAGAAATCATTAAAAACTTATACGGCGTTTTGAATTTAGTACGGCGTTTTTCTTTCTGTGTAGTAGTTTTCTTCCTTATTGGAAATTTTTTTAATTTAAAAGATTTTTCCTAGATTAGGTCTTTGTGTACATCTTAATCGATTTTTAAGCCATTTCCTAATTTAAAAATTTATTCTTCCATTAATTACACATTTTGTGCGGACAAAAATTTTTTTCGGTTAAAATTCTTTTTACTGACAGTTTTCTGCAGCACGCTTCGATCACTTTTGAAAATTTCATACATATTCATATGGAATAATTAACCACAACAATGATAGTTGTCCAGACAAAATCAATTCTCTCTCTCTCTCTCTCTCTCAAAACTTTTGTCCGGACAAAATGGGTGAATTCAGCTTAAGTGACTTTTCACCAAAATTTGGCCCTGTTATATATCTAAAAATAAAAGAGTCTGAATCGATATCTGACAAATCACTCCTGCAAGTTATCTGGGGAATTCGTAAATGATTTTCAACAACTGCGATATGCGGACATCGTAAATAACATTCAATAGTATCGCATTTTCCATCTCTAATCGTTCATAAATTTCCCTTTTAGATCTTATGGGAAGTAAAAATATTATATTTCTACATTATTTTCTCCATCTTTGGCGCTATTCTGAGTTGGATTAAAGCTTTTTTACTCACCTCCTTTTATATCTACGCCCTCTAATAAATTATGATTTGTATTTTGCCAATTGGCAGCCAACTTCATAAATGCCTCCAAATCGGTGGCCGAATATTGTTTATTAACCTGCAAATAAAATTGAAATAAAAACACAATAATTAACAATATAATTGTGAAAGAATAAACAAATGATTCAATTTGCAATAAGTTAAAATTTAATATCTCTCACACAATATAAATGTAAGAAAATAATCAAATTAATATTCAATAAGTGATTTTTTAAATACAAATTTATTTTAAAATTTAAATACTTTTTAATAAAAACGTAAAACATTAATATTGTAAGTATTTTTTTTCCTTCTTAAGAGTATCACACGCTATAAAATAATTGAAAAGAATGAAAATTTTTAAAGATACAATGACCTATAAATTAATCGTACATACATATTTACAGGATGATGATGTTACAAATTTTTTTTTTAAAGGCGGATTAAAATTTAGAGTGTTCGTCTGTGTGTGTTTAATTAAAATTTATATTAAAAAAAACAAAATGGCAGACATTTTATATGTATAAAATATTTTTATTAGAATTTTATTAATTTAATATTGATTACACTGTAGGAAGGGGATAGAAGGGTGGGGAAAAAGGGGCACAAACCATTCAACAAGTGATGTTAGGGCTTTTGTTGCTCTTAAGAAATTTCAATTTTTGCGTTTAATTTCTTGGAGATACATTTCCATAAATCTTTGTCTTAATCAACTACGCCACTGCCTGTTTTCGGCATATCTGTACTTGTATTTATATTGATTTTTTTTTGTTCAGCAAGTACCATTAAGTAAATGGTGTGATTTTAATAAATTTTTTATTTCTTCCTATAATTTCAAATATACCAGAGTAATTTCCCTTTCCCCTTTTTCCTCTCTCTGTCGTTTATTTATTTTAATTTCTTTGGAAATTAAAATTCAAATTAAATGCCAACACACAAAATGAATGAAAATGTCTGAAGGAAACACACAAAAAAAATTAAGCAATCAAAATAATCATAATCACTTCAGTAAAATGTTCTTTAAATAAAGAATAATTTTTTTTATTTCGTTCATATTTAAGTGGAGTAATAATAATGAAATTTGGATAAAAAAAATCACACACACACACACACACACACACACACACACTGAAACTGAAAACAAATGCTCTTTTCGAAAATGCTTACAAAGCAAATAAACACTTATTGATTTAAGGGGAAAAAAACGAGGGTCCATTATCATTTTAAAACGATTTCAATAAACAACCAAAAAAAATTAATAAAGTATTATTTTCTTTTAACTCCATCAATTAATTTAATGGGGTTACAAAATGAATCTCTTCAAAGAAGAAAAAAAAAACAAAAACATTTGAGCATTTAAAGGAATGTCAATAATGTTATTTCAATTAAAAGAAATTTGGTAAAGTAATGAATATTAGAAACATGTTTTATTATTTATAAATTTCAATTGTAAAAATTAAAAAAGTATAAATGATTTCATGGCGTAGATAGGCCCCTCAGGGGGAGGGGGGCTAAGCAACCCCTGGATCGCTTTAGCATCTCCTAGAAATTTTAAATGGAGGTTGGAAACGAAAAAATTACATTTTATTTTGTTATTAATACTGGATTTAGACGAAGACTTTTTAGCTTGATTTTTTCAAAGCTTATGGACAAACGGAATATACGAACGTTTAGTGTCATACCAAATCTAAAAGAAATTTGTTCTCTTAGGCAAAATCTTTTGGACTCGGTTAAACGTATTTTTAGCTCTTTCGACCGACCATCAACTCTCAAAAAATCAAGCTAAAAAGTCCTCGTTTGAATAAAAACTTTAAAAAATCAGGCCGACTTTTTTCCAAAGCTAAAAAATATAAAAACTTTCCAAATCGGTCGAGACTCCTAAAGTTTTCCACATGCGATGTGGATATATACTTCACAAGATGGAAGTTCACCATATTTTCCATCACTTTGGAAAGTACAGAGCAAATTGCAATTGGGCTAGCATGCCCCCTTTCGAGGTTTTACATTAGCAACCTACCACCACTTCGGAAACTCCCCAGCATGGTACAAAGTGCTGAAGAGAATTGCTAATGGACTGCTTCAAGACCAGCTCTGGAATGTCATCCGGCCCAGAATACTTATTTATAGTGAAATTCGCTAAAACTTTTGTCAACCATTTCAAAGTGTGTTCTAGATTTAAGTCAGTACCTGCCTTGGCCCAACTTGATGGTGCTCTTAGCACCGAGTGAAGTTGAGTGCTCACCACCTCCCTCGATTTTCCTTGCAAGGAACCTCTTGTGCATGAACTGCCCACTAAGCATAAACACCTTGTTAGAATGTTCGATCTATCTAAACTCTTACTACATTAATAGCTAACGCGATACAGCGGCGTTCCACCAAAGAAGTCTACCACAAAGGCGGATGACAGCTGTACTAGCCTTCTTCAGCACTCGATCACAAAGTATCACCAACGCAGCCTCTGTTTGTTCAGCAACAGTACAAAGCGTCTTATATTGGTTGTCCGAAGTCTAACCAGCCACTAGTACTAGTCGAGTATCGGTCATTAAACCAACACCTCTCCCAGAGATTTTAGTAGTAACCACAGCCACCACGTGAACTACCGAAGAAGTCCTCACCAGTAACCGGCCACAGAATCGATCCTCAAGATGAAGTCCGCCAGCACATCCATTCTATAAAAATAGATAATGCCTTTTGCGAACATCATCTGAGATGATGTCGCCCAGCACATTAATTACCATGGAACAGAATTCGCTTTATGGCGAGAATCATCTCTTTAAGCCACTGTGGGGCTACCCGATTCCTGTGGTACCAGTCTATGGCTACTGGTCGAGTCTCGAAAGAAAATCTCTAAAGGTTAACTTTCTATTGACTTTGGTCTTGGGCATAGTTTTAACCTACTTCCTTTAGATATGAAGGCTTGTTGCTCTGTTATTTCAGATATTGGTTAGTAACAGATAAGTTTTATGGATAATTGGCTAAAGGTAATATCTGGAAAAACCAATTACGCTTTCCCCCGTACCCTCTGGAGTCGGAATTGCAGAGCTAGCATGTTCTTCTTTTACTCTTTTAACGAATGGCCAAAAGCTCTTGCTACCCCTCAGAGGGATGCTGCTCATAAAAAGCTTTTTTACGCCTTAGCACTCTGGCGCACGAAGATCTCTCCCTTTTGAGCAACGCATCAGTATTTGCGTTTTTTTTTTACTACACCAGATACTGCCCACACACAGAAAAATTTCCATGTAAAATCGTCGAAAACCAGGTTAACTTAACATTTTTCGGTAGTGATTTTGCTTCATAGGTGTTTCATGTTAAATCAACATGATTTACTATAATCTTGAAAGAAAAATTTTCCTTTTGAATTAACAATATTTCATGTTGATTTAATATTCCAATACAGTTAAATCAAAATGAAGTTGATACTGAAATAATACGAAAAATCATATTGAATCAAAGTAATTTCGATTTGAAACAACGTGAATTTGATATTGGAACAACAGGAAGAATCATGTTGAATCAAAGTAATTTCAAGTTGAAACAACGTGAATTTGATATTGGAACAACACGAAGAATCATGTAGAATTAAAGTTATATCAAGCTGAAACAACATGACCTTAATGTAGCTATTTTATTAATTATTTTACTTAAGTGATAGTCATCAGAAAACTTTTCGTTGTAACTGACTGCCCCAGCCAAGATTTGAACTCGTGCCACCTGCATGATAGTCCACGCGCTAACCACTGCAGCCACAACAGCTTCAAACTTTTCTTTACTTATACACTAAATAAATACCATCGTATGTAAAATGCATTTCATTTTAATTCAACATGATTTAAATGATTATTTAACATAAAACTTATTTGAAATTAAAGTTATAGTCATGTCGATTGAAAATGAAACTTAACGTTTATAACAAAATTGTTTTAACGGTGATTTAATGTTAGATTAATTATTTTCCGTTTAAAATTAATATGAAACAATGGTAATTTTAAACCAGCAGCAGTAAATATTCGCTGGTAATTCGTTTTTGGTCGTATACATAGACGACACATGTAAGAATAAACAACAACAAGTCACACAACTAAGCAGAACAGTGAATTGTAGCAATGAACAAAGCAAGTAAACACTAACACACTCAAACGACAAATTATTTCTTGTAAATTTAATATGATTTGCAATCAAAATTGCGGCATGTGGATTTACATTCCTTTTTTTTTCTGTGTGCAGGAAACATTTTTTGTTGACCTATCTGACGTCTGAGACTTTAGCAGACAATCAACCGTGTTGTCTAAAATTCCCTCAGACTTTTGGCAGGATAGCCAGCAGTTTTCTGGCACCACGTTTCTGCACATTTTCTGAAAATTATCCGACTAATATCAGACTAATCTGCGCATTATCTAAAGACAATTTAATTTTCTTTAAGACATTTGACAAAATTGTCAGCACATTTTCTAACCTTTGACTTAAAACTTTTAGTAGCCAGTTCTGCACATTGTCAGATATTAGCTCATTCTCATTTGTTTCTCAAATTGTCTAGATATGTCAAAAATTCCTTTAGAATTTCTCTGGAAAATTTTTCAGAATTCGTACAGAATTCCCTTAAACATTTCGCCAAAGTTCTTAGAATTTCGTCAGATAAAGAGATCCGCTTTTTTGTCAACCACCCATATGATGTTCGACCTTTTCGTACCGACTTCGGCATGTTGTACAGACAGAAATCGGCAAAAAAATTTTTTGCTGAGCGAATACTTCTTCTCTGCGCCTGACTACATTTTTGCACGTCTGACTGAACCAAGACTTCGCTTTGGGTTTAACAAGAAAACCACTGAAATAGACTCCAGTACCTGGAAAATTTTACCAAATCGTTCTATATATTTTGGATGTACACTTTAAAAGCTGTAAGATGAATTGACATCAGTCTAGCTTGTAACAAACACTCCCACTTACATTTAAATACTTAAAAAGTCATTCACCCATTGACAAATTCTGTATGTAAAAAAAAATCAATTATAGTCATATTGAAAATAACAGAAACAATAAAAGAAAAAAAAATTGTATCTTACAAAAAAACTGCCATCAATCTTTAAGATTTTTTTTTGTTTTGTTTTGTTAACAATTAATGCTTTATAATGCTTGTATTTAAGTACATTTTGAGTTGAGGTGTCTTTCTGTTGTTGTAGTTGCTGTTGTTCGAATTTATAAACCAACCCATAAGATACACAGAGATAAATTGAGAGAAAAAACAAGAAGAAAATAACAAGACAAGCTACATTAAGATCGATATAAAACTTACAGCACGAGTACTTAATACACACTTTCAATCACTTTAGTATTTATAACTCAAAAATTTAAACAATCTTTTACTTTTAAATAAAATTCAGTATTCAAAATTCGGGAGAAATGAATACAAAGAAATTAAAAAAAAAAGAAAAAAAGTTATAAAAAATATAAGAAACCATATTTATGCCTTCAAGTGTTTTTGGATTTAATATTTCTACTGCTTTTTTTAGCGTATCATAATTATCATTACTGCTGTTATTATTTGCTGTGATTATTTAAAAAGAGAAAAAAAATAAACAATAGTATTAAGTATGAAAGGCATGAAATATAAATATATTTGAAATAATAGATAAAGATTTTAGAAAAAAAGTTTAAAGTAACAGAAGACAGAAAGCAATAATTTGCCAATAGCTGGAGTGAAGGAGTAAATAGTAAAGGAACTTTTAATTTGCAAATGGCAACAAGATTACAAACACTTTCCCTTCAAGCTTTCTTAGACTTATGGAACATTTATGTTGAAATATCTCAACAGCTTGTCTCAAGAAAAGAAGCAGCGTATTTGAGAACCTAGAAAACTCCTTAAGTTAAAATTGTATTATTTTAGGCGTCTTTTTTTGTTTCCTTGTTTTACTTTTTCCCACAATTTCTTTCAAAAAGTATCCCTACAAATTATTTTCAGGCACATATATTTTTCCTCAATTATACACAGTCAGTTAAATTTACGGAAAATATGTTTAAGCACGTAATTATTATTTCAATTCAAATAATTTTCGCAGGTGATGTTCATCTTTTAATTCTTTTTGGAAAAATATACTTTATTCACAAATCTTTAAATTAAATGTGTCTCAAAACTAAAGAGATTTTTAATCCAGACAGTGAGTATATATATATTAGGAAATATTAAATGGAATTAATTTCCCTGGAAAAAAGGTTTGTATTATGAATAATATTTTATATATCTTTATGGTCACGTAGAAATTTAATACATATTCGCACAAAAACATAAATGTGAAAATAAAGCCAAGTTCCTATCCAAAAATTTCAGCCGTAAAAGTACTGAGATCAAAATAAGGACCAAGTTAGTGATGGGTACAATACCATCTCATTTCTAGGCAACCTGTAAGCTAGACAAAATTTTTTTTGCTTTTCTAATATGGGAAAGAATTATGGGAAAAATGTTGCCAAGCTTACAAGTTGCCTAGAAATGAGATGGTATTGTACCCATCAAGAACTTGGTCCTTATTTTGATCTCAGTACTTTTTACGGCCGAAAGTTTTGGATAGGAACTTGGCCTTATATTCTCATTTATGTTTTTGTGCAGATCTCAGTTCTTGTTTCTAAGCTTTTATTTGATACAAGTGCCGCATACAATAATCCCTAGATGAAAAATTTCCGTTTCCCAATTTTTCTTAGTACTTCCCCATCAAGACCTACCTGTGCAACAAATTTCAGCTTTCTAGCTATAGTCGAAGTGTCCCATACAAATAAGGGGCGTTCTAGTCCCCCCATATAAAAGGTGACTCTTTTCAGATTTTTCTGGTTGTTTGCTCAACAATAACTACCTGTGTACAAAATTTCAGCTTTCTAGCTATACTGGAAGTGTCCCACACAAAGAAGGGGCACCCTAGTCACCCAAATAAAAAGTGTCCATATAAAATTTTTTTTCGTTAATTGCGCATCAGGTCCTAAAAAAACTATGAAATACAGATAAATCTGCACATTTGGCAACGCTGAATGTAATGCAAAGCTGGGTTATATGGTCCAGCCCTGGGACACCGTAATGTTAAATCGACCATATTATCTCCATACATTTGGGTTATCTTTGGACTAGTCCAAGTCCTCTATGAAGTATATTTTACATGCGCGTATGAACTAGTCGCGTTATCTGCAGGGTCGTACTTTACTGAAATTCTTTATTTAATTCAACCAAAACGGACGAACTGTTCTCGTGTTATGCATAATTTTTATCCAAAGTTATTTAATTAGTTTGGCTTAAGTTTATTTTTAATTTAATCTTTTGATCAAATTATTTTTTATTTAAGAAAGAAATTCTAAAGCATGTAAATATTGAACATTCAAAGAAAATTTTTGGATGTACGGAAGGTTGAACTGACAGCTGTTTCGTGACTACCAAGTCTACTCATCAGAGTCCTTTACCTACACTACCACTGACAGTAGCAACAACACTGTAGCGAAAATCCTACTAATTTTAGTAAGCTCAATTAACAGACTGTCGCCATCTTGTGGCGAGTCGCACCTATTAATGAACTTTTTCTAAATGTTCGGAGCTTCACTAACTGTCTTTTCTTATCATGCTCAACTATTTTAAGCTTTTTCCATTTCGGTTATTCATAATTTTTAATGTAACGGTTCATCTCGCTAATTGACATGAGCAGACATTCCGCTTTTGGAGAGTTATACTGCTTGTTAAAGGTAGATCCCGCTTAAAACTGTATCCTGCTTTTTGGAGATTTCAAATTCAAAAAGCAGGATAAAATTGTTAATAAGTATTGAGGTTTAAAATGAGGCTTGTCTGATCAAGTTAATTAAAACAAAGTAATTTACAGACTTTTAACAAAATTCTTTATGTAACCAAATGTAATACGAAAAATTTTAATTGAAAAAAGAAATCAATTAATTTAAAACTTTATTTTTAAATAATGTTTTAATTTTGAAAGAAAAATATATATCTTTAACAAATCTTTTTTCATGAACTTAATAGATAAATTAATTATTAGAAGGCGCCACATTACAAACACAAAAAATATTTTAAAAACAAAACAAAAAACATCAAAAGAATTTTCACAACAACTTCAGCAAAGTTGAATAAAATAAAAACAAATACTTCAAGATGGAATGATGGGTTTGATGATGATAATCGTACTCACTCGCACATGGGTGGCAGAATGAATGGACTCAACATTAAACATGTTTATGTGTCACAATTAAGATCTTTTCAAACAGATTCCCAATTCATAGATCTTTTCAATATGTTGTTTAATTCGCATGAATTACAAGCTTTTGAATACAAAAAAAAGTAAAAGTATTATTTAGTATAATTTGCTATGAATATGAGCATTTGAAAAAAAGTGCTCGTATTAATAATTTATCTAATACTGCTTGCCGCCTGTATTATATCATTGAAAACAAAAAACGAAATAAGAAAAAACTATAAAATGAAATGTATTAAAATACATTAATTTGTTAATAGAAGACATATTGTATAGATATAAAGATACAGATACATCGACACAAATGAGATATTAAGATACATTCCAGAGATGAATTGCTTGTTTGTTCGTTTTCAATATGATTGTTGGGTTGGTTGGCTGTATGAGTTTAAAACTATTTATTATTCTGCTGCTAATATTTATTGTTTCTTCTGGTTTAATAATTATGAGTTTTTTTTTATATGTATTTTTCAGATTTTAAGAAAAACTTTAAAATCATGAAAGTACAGCAAGCAGCAGCACATTAAGATTCATTGAAAAGATATCGGGTTGTTTTTGCAAATAACAATACATTCCATTTCATTGTAGGCGTTAGATATTTTTTATAACAAAAATTACTTTAAGTAATTAACGTTTTTTTTCCAAAAGCTTTAAAAGGTTCCATTGATTTTAGATTTTAAACTCGTGTGATTAACAAAATAATTTGGGTTAATAAAACTTAATTTGAAAAACAGAAAAAACACAAAACAGTAAATTCTTCCGAATTAACAGACTTTAACCCTTATGTGCGCGGCACAAAAAAACACCTTCGAGAGTTTGCGCATATATCTATAGGACCCCCTTGTGGTTCTATTTTTTAAAAAATGTATAGCCTATGTCTTTTTTTAGGCCCAGATCTATCTGGGTAATTCCATGTCAAATCAACTAATAGTTAGACACGACCCCCTTTCGGTTCTCTTAATAATATATTTCTCAACTTATTTGATACGAGTTTTCTATGAAGTAAAAGCAAAAAAGAGAAATGATTACAAAAGAATTCACACGATTATTTAAATCATGTATGCAAGAGGTACTCGAATAACGAGCCTGTTTGTATTTGTGTTGATTGTTTCTGCATCACTAACATTTCTTTTTGCTTTTATGTGTTTTGATGGTGCTTTTTTGCTAATTTTGTTGCGAATTTTGTTTAACTTAAATAATTTAGTGGCATATTCTATTAAATTTTAAAAAAACATACTTAAATGCTTATAGCCAAGACTTCAAGCTTTAATTTAAAGAATATCATGTATTCCTGTGTGCTAAATTTGCAAAGATATTTGAAGTTAAAATTGATATATCGATGATATGAATTTATTGAAGGTTTATAATGGGTGATTTTATAAGAACTATCGGAAAGTAAAAAAAAAAAACACATACAATTCAGAAAAATGCATGAAATATTTATTTGGATCGATAGTTGGGTCGATATAATTTAATGTTTGAAGATTATTTCATGCAAATGTTGGCCGCGGCTGCACCTCAAATGGTCCATCCGCTTAGTCCAATTTTGGCATACTCTTTCCAACATTTCGGCCGGTATCTCACGAATAATGTTGGCAATGTTGGCTTCCAGTGCGTCAATCGAAGCGGGCTTGTCGCTATAGACATTAGCCTTAACATAGCCCCACAAAAAATAGTCTAGAGGCGTTAAATCGCACGATCTGGGCGGCCAATTGACTGGTCCCAAGCGTGAAATAAACTGTTCACCGAACTCGCCTCTCAATTGGTCCATTGTTTCGCGTGCTGTGTGGCATGTGGCACCGTCTTGTTGAAACCACATGTCATGCAAGTCAAGCTCTTCCATTTTGGGCAGAAAAAAGTTTGTTATCATCGCACGGTAGCGCTCACCATTCACAGTAACGTTGTGATTCGCATCATCTTTGAAGAAATACGGCCCAATGATGCCGCCAGCCCATAATCCGCACCAAACGGTTGTTTTTTGTGGATGCATTGGTAGCTCTTGCAATGCTTCTGGCTGCTCTTCACTCCAAATACGGCAGTTTTGCTTGTTCACGTATCCATTCAACCAGAAATGAGCCTCGTCGCTGAACACAATTCTTCGATAAAAAAGTTTCTTAACAGAGCACGCATTTTGGTAATAAAATTCAATAATTTGCAGGCGTTGTTCGTTTGTAAGACGATTCATGATTGAATTATAGACCAAACTGAAGATGTTTGACAGTGACACAAGATACAAAACGTGCGTGAGCTGTCAAAACTAGTGTTGCCAAAAAGATAATAGCAAAAAAATCACTCGTTAGAAGGTGCATACCATCTTTAAACCTATTTTAAAATTTTCATGTAATGAAGATTTATGAATGCAATTTTATGAAATTTTGCTTAAAAGTAGTTTATTGCCCTGTTTTAAATATTTATGAATATGGCTGTTAAAATTTAGGGTGAGTAATTCTTTCTATATGTACATTATAGATTGTCCCAAAAAAATAGTCCAGATTGGACTTCCCACAGAGAGCAAATGTTTATTTTTGAGATATCTAGAAAAATAATGTGTATAAGGAGAAACTCGAAATTAGCTAAGGATAACTCTGTTGATATACCGCATTGTCTTTGGAAAAAATTTTCATAATTGAACAAGTGGGCATGGCACTTTCCATAAAGAGCAAATAACGATTTTTAGATACCATGAAAACTAGTACCAGTGAACGATCTTGCTGAAATATTTACAACACATTGCTGATGGTCTGGACGAAAAAATATAAATTTTTTTATGTCTAAAGTTGGCTTCCCATAGAGACAATATCTATTGTAGAATATCTTGGAAACCAAAACAGTAAGAATTTTGAAATTTTTCGTAAGTGGTAACGCCAATAATGCGAGAATGGTATTATAGAAAAAAGTTAACATTAGTGAAAATAGTGTGGCATCTCCCAAATAGATTAAACATTTATTTTTGAATATCTTGGTAGATGTTATAGTCACAAAGTTGAAATCAATCACTGTGCTGATGATAGAATAAATAATCGGGATGACACAAGTGCACATTGAATTAAAATCGTATTTTCTAGTTTTTTTTTATTAGAAATTTTGTTACTTGTCCTTTCAAATGCAATGCCCCTTTTTTGAGATAAAAATCGCAAATTTTAGTCAAACTGACTACCTATTATTTGAACACTTTGAATTCTCAGTTAGTTACATCTCTAGTATATTGAGTTTTAAATTGAATTTTTTTATATAAATTTAAATTTGTATAAGTCTACTCGTATATTACAGACAAACTTTCTTAATGATGAAATTTATTTGTATTTCATATTTTTAATAAACGTCATTATTTAACAAGTCTAAGAAAAAGGTTCCCTTCTCAATGCCCTCTTTAATGAATACAAACTTACTTTACTCGATTATAAAAGCGATAACTTTTATAATTTTAAGTCTATTCAATGAAACCGTATTTAAATCTTTATAATTTCTTTCTACTTTTTTTTATTTTTTTTTTATTTATTTATCTATAAAACAAAAAAAAGTTTATAATAAAAACCATTAAAACTGAACCAACCCATAATTTCATAAATTTACTTGTAGTACTTGTGTGTGTGATTGTTGTGTTTTTTTTTGGTATTAAATTAATAAAAGAAATGGAATCAAATGACGAATGAAATTATTTCATGCTGTAGAAAATCTATCAAAGTAACAAGGAGAAAAAAAGTAACCCACATCAAAATAATATTTCAAGTAGCAGCACTACAAACAAAGTAAAGTATTTATCAAAAAAAATAAATAAAAAAGAGTTAATTTTTTTAACATCTTTTAGATACTTTTACCATTTACAACGACAATTTATACGTTTTTTTTAAGATTTTGAATTATTATTGAAAATTTTCTATTTGTCTGTCTGGCTGGCTGTTATACAGGAAATTATTGTAACTTTCTTTTGCTGCTTAATTTCGAGTTCTAATAAATTTTATCTTCACAATTGTTTTCTTGAACAAAAAAAGTACTAAAACAAAGAGCAGGGATGGAAAGTCGGTTTTCCATTTTGCAGCAATCTAAGACACTATTTATAACACTAGATGATAGAATAAATAAGTGTTAGATTAAAAAACAAATTGATATTTTTTATCTCATTAGTTTTTAAAACTATTTACTTCTCTTGTTGTTGTTTGCATGATTTTCGTTCGCGATGTACCACTTGGGAGCTCTTGTTTTTGACATAAAACAGCGCTTCTTTCCAAGCATCAAAAATGCTCTAAAATCATGTCTCTTGATCGTATTGCGTCATTCAATTGCACCATCGTTAAACTATAGACAAAAAAATTGTGTTTTATTATAAATCTATCTCTTCCATGCAATAAATGAGAAATGTAGAAAGAGAGCATGCTTTAAATGTGTTAATGTTTATTTGAAACAATTCGTACGACAATTGTTTAGAATCTATTTTGTTGAAAGCTACAGTGCTACTGAATAAAATTTTGTTTAATTTGAAGTTCGTTTTAAAAAATCGACTAGCTTCGCAATTTAAACAATATGAAAACTTAGAGATTTCTGCCTTCTTTTTGAGCATCCTCAGAAGCGCTTCAAAACATCGCATGCGGAAGGCATGCGTCGGTATATCTCACACTCATATCATACAAATATTTTTGTCTCCGCCTTAAGATGCAAAACCAGAAAACAAATGCAAAAATAAATACTCGTAAATATAAACAAAAAAACTTAAGAAATATTTGCCCAAAAAAAAACGTAACCAATACTTTTGCTCAGGGTTTGCATAATTTAGCTTGATGTTTATGACACAAAATAAAGTTAATTATGCTGTAAAAAGCTAATTTTATATTATTTTTAGTAAATCCGAATCCATATTTAAAAAAATATTGAAATTAAAGGAGTAAAAAGTTTAGCTTGTGTGTTGGTCACGTTTTTTCAGCAATTATTTGCCAAGTGTGACCATACCTTAAGAAAACTTATCAGTTTCCTTTCTGATTCTCAAAAAATAGAGTAAATTCAAAAGAAAAGCCTCTGTTTTCTATTTTGAAAGTATGTCTACAAGTTCTTTGTCATTCGTGACTTTTCTTTATACATAATATAATATATTTTTATGCAATGGTGAGTCGTATAAATTAATTAAAACTATATGAGTATTATTTGTAATACAAAAAAAGTTATGGAAAACATGTGAAATTGAAGTGATTATTGAGAAATTTGAAGGATATGCTTCATCAATTTGCTAAGAAGTCGTCATTCGTTACTTGAATATTTATTTCAAAAGTTCAGGCGACTGTTGAGTAAAAGCAAAAATTTTTCCAAAAGAACAAATGGAGTTTCAATCGTAATAATTTTGATCGCAAGTATTTTAATTAGTATAATAGACTATTTGCTTAAAATGAAATTGTAAAAAATTGTAATTCGTGCCTTTTCTATTTGTATGGATTTTGTTGTGGTAGTTTCTAATATGTATTTGATTCCTGTGTTTTTGTTATTGTTTTGGGGTTTAAAGGAGAAGAAAACTAAATTACCAGAGCAGAGAACCAAAAAATGTTATAGAGGAAAATTAAAACTAAATGAAAAACAGTATGCAGAATATAAGTAAAAAAAAGGCGAGGGAAATGTGAAGGGAATTGCTCTTTAAATAACTTATTTTATTTACTAATTCTTTGGCTATGATTTAAAAGAGTTATAAACAATTAAAACGAGGTGAAATAATATAGAAATCATATCATCCTAAAGTGAGGTAACGAATGACAAAAATATTGTGCGTTGATATGGTAAAAGAAAAAACAATATATAATACATGATGTTTTAGGAGAATGAATGAATTTTACCCATTAAAAATGTAGCTTTTAGACCATGACGGTACCAATTATTGTACTGAACTCAAAAAAAATAGAAAAGGTCTTTAATTAGCAATTTCAGATATCCGAAATTTATAGGCCGATTTGAAAATTTTGTATGTGATATGAAAGTGTTTACTGCCACATTGGTGCCGCTGTTTAATTATTTTTATTTTGAACTTGCTATCCGTGTATCAATCTACATATTTTGCTTGTTAATTCAAAAAATAAGCATGACGTGTTAATTCACTTCAATAAGTCTTTTGTTTAGAGCGGGCTTTAGCTGTAGAAATTTGTAAAATATTTCTTTCCTCGGTGTTGGTGGAAGGAAGGAAGGCTTATTGTTTTTTGGGGAAATTTTATATGGATCATGTGTTTGTCCTCTGCTTCTCTTGACTTTTATTATATATTTCATTATAGAAATTATACACATAATACACATTCATATTTGTCCGCCAACCATAAATATAGTTTCACTCACTCACTTTAATGCTACAAATATACAAGTGTATCTTGATTTCCATCCCTGGCACGGATAACATTCATACTATATAAATTAATTTGAATTTGAATTTCTATTCCCTTTTCTGTTTTTTACTTTTAAAGTTCATTTGCCTGGACTTATTTTTTTTTTCTCTTCCACATTTAAGGAACTATTGTTTTAAGTGAAATGAAAAATTGTAACAAAGAAATTGAAGAAAGGATTTTGATAAGGAGTAAAAGACGCACACAAGAAAAAAGTTATTCCTTCAAACTTTACTGAAAAGTTTTTTGTTAAAGTTATCCCATCCTTTGTTGCAGACAGTCGGAGTGAGTTTGTGTAAAGGGGGGGGTTGCTTGTCTATGTAATCAGCGTTTTGCTCCAAAATAAGATTAATTAAAAACTTATTCTCTAACAATATATTCACAATTCACTTCACTTAAAATGAAAAGGAGTTTGTTTTAATAAGATTCCCACTAAAAATTGTCTTACTAGTATATACGCCTAAAAGTATACAGGCATTTAATTTATAACTATTTATTATGTATTTGGTGGACGTACTATTTTTTATTATCTTATTTTATTTTTATTTTTTTGTGATACCCAAGAAATATTATTTTGCTGACATGTCTGATGTCTGAGACTTTACCAGACAATCAACCAAGTTTTCTAAAATTCTCTCAGACATTTGACTTCGCTGCACATTTTCTGAAATATCCAATTAATATCAGACTAGTCTACACATTCTCTGAATGCCTTTTAATTTTCTTTAAGACATTTAGCAGATAGTATATACATTTTCTAACCTACGACTTGAGACTTTAGCAGTCACTTTCGTAATAATTCGTAGAGACATGAAATTTCGTATACTGGTACTTAACGACAAAACTAAAAAAAAATTTAAATTTGAGAAAAATCGGCGCTGTTGTTAATTTTATTTCATTCGCTGCAAGGACATGACTACCCCATATATCCTTTTTCGCAAAAACTAAATGTTAGCTACATTTATGATTAGAATTCACTAAAAATAATTAAATGTTTCTAAAATTATGCATTTTAGCTTTATTATAAATTTTATTTTATTCGGTTTTAGGAAATGACTGCTTCCCGTATATCCTTTTTCTCAAAAACTAAATTTTAGCTGCATTTATGATTAGAATTCACTAGAAATTTACAAATGTTTCTAAACTTATGAGTTTTAGCTCTATTGTAAATTGTGTTTCATTCGGTGCAGGGACATAACTACCTCCCACATATCCTTTTTCTCAAAAACTAAATTTTAGCTACATTTTTAATTAGAAAACAATAAAAATTAATAAATGTTTCTGAAATTAGGCGTCTTAGCTCTGCTATAAATTTTGTTTCATTCGGTATCCTTTTCACCAAAATGAATTTTAGCGGCATTTATGATTAGAATGCAGTAAAACTTAGTAAATGTTTCTAAAATTATGGGTTTTAGCTCTGCTGTAAATTTTATTTCATTCGGTGCATGGACATGACTACCACCCATATATCCTTTTTCACAAAAACTAAATTTTAGCTACATTTATGATTATAATGCACTAAAAATAATTAAATGTTTCTAAAATTATGCCTTTTAGCTCTGTTATAAATTTTGTTTTATTCGGTGGTAGGAAATGACTGCCTCCCATAAATCCTTTTTTGCAAAAACTAAATTTTAGCTGCATTTATAATTAGAATGCACTAAAACTTTACAAATATTTCTAAAACTAAGCGTTTTATATCTATTGTAAATTGTGTTTCATTCGGTGCAGGGACATAACTACCTCCCACATATCCTTTGTTTTAAAAACTAAATTTTAGCTACATTTTTAATTAGAAAACAATAAAAATTATTAAATATTTCTGAAATTGGGGGTCTTAGCTCTGCAATAAAATTTTGTTTCATTCGGTGCAAGGACATGATTAGTTCCCATATATCCTTTTTTATAAAAAGTAAATTTTAGATTAGAATGCACTAAATATAATTAAATGTTTCTAAAATTATGCGTTTTAGCACTGTTGTAAATTTTTTTAAATTTGGTGCATATATCCTTTTTTGCAAAAAATTTAATTTTAGCTGCAATTATGCGTTTTAGCTCTGTTGTAAAACTAAAACCAGGATATTTGGCATAAGACCAAACATTAGTCTTTAAGATTTTATTGAGAGCCATAAAATAAAGCAAACAAATCTTTTAAATGGGATGAGAAACAAAAAATGGCAAGCGTTCAGAAATTTTACATAGCCGTAGTGCCCTACTTTGAGACTTCATTGCTCCGCTCCTTAATCAATTTGGAGAGTTTGTACTCAAAACATAATCGGGAATACTCTGCTATGTTAATGTGATATTTTGTTCGGATTATCCGTTTAGATTTAGTTTCAAAATATTTTTACTTTGCCCCACTGTTCAGCCAAAATGTTCACAGATTTTGATAGATGATTAAAAGTTAACGTGGATTTTAACGGCAAGTTTTGCATGACGACGGCTACGTATTCTAGCCGTTTCAGCGTTTCACTAAATATACACAGTTTGGCTTCAGAGCTTCCATTAATAAATTGGTATCATCTGCGACTACAATGTCCTACAAACGACCGCGTTAGTAGTATAAGATCGTTTTAGTCCAGTAGCAGTAACTTTTGGAATTTGTTTTGGTATAACGTAATGAATCGTTTTGCTTGTCTGAGACCAGGAAGTGCTTTCCAAGCGCGAGCAAGCTCCATCTGATTCCAGGAACTATTCTTCTCATTGCCGTACACAGAAAAAAATAGACAAGAATTATATTCAATAAAACCATGTTATTAAAAAAAAATATGAATTTCAATAACATTTATCTTTAACATAATAAAATATTTCGTTGTAAGTATTTCTTTTCCATGCCGGTTATTTCTTTTCTTTTTATACATAAGTACTTAAAACAAGTTGTATCCCATGAAAAAATAAATGGGATATGGCTCAGCTAGAGAGTGTATGCTTTACGTGCGAAAGTCCGGGTTCGTATTCCAGCCATGTCAACATTTTTTTAATTTATATACATATTTTTATTTTGAAATAATTTTGTTATCAATATAGGGGAATTCTTTATCACAGGAAATTTGAAAAAAAAATTATTGAATACCGGGATTTTTGTTATCAAAAACGAAACTTATTTTTTTCTGTGTATCCACGTGAGGTACCAAAGAAGGTTTCCAGTTCTATAAACCTTCGTTGGCCTCCTCTGCTAATTAGACAGTCAGACCAGGCCGTTCGTGTCCAGCAGGCCTTCATGACCAGGCACCCAGCATAATGTCAGTTTATTATGAGCACCAAGTCCATTTAGAAATGTAACACAGTCCATGATAACACCTCCGACCTTATCTCATATGAAATTAGCGCCTTCGGTGCTGCCTGCACATCTGATACAAAGTATATGAGAATACCCTTGCATTTTCTCCTCAAACATTATTCAACATAAATAAGGATGGCATAGCCTTTCCTCAAGAATATCGTACGGTATTTAGCCATGGGAATTGGTCTTTGGAAGTTAGGGCCGTATATCCCTGCCGTATCTCCATTTTTCTGTTTGGAGCAGTCAGTGAACCACATCTGGTCAACATCTTCGTGCCATAAGAGTGGGTTTCAGCCATTAGTTTAAGACTAATGTCGGTTGTATTTGATCATTCACCCTGATATATGTACGGGTCATTCACAAACTATCCTAATGTCTTCATAGGACCTGCCAGATCTCCGCTTTTATGCTCGAGATACCCGGTAACCGAATTGCAGGCGTACGTCAGTATTGGTTTTATTTTGATGTTAAAGGACCAGGCGCTGATCCATCCAGCTGGAGCTTTTGCATAATGTTTTTTAGAAACTCAATAGAAATGAGATATTTTATTAGTTTTTTCTTTTTGGGGGGAAGGTATATTCCATTTTCCTCCCGCCTGTATCCGCACCTGTAAAGGACCAATGTATAGTATATTTTTTTCTTTGAGTCCTCTCGTGACAAATAATCGTTAAGAGCCACGAAGTGCCTTGGCCGTACAGGAAATATGTTGGCTCCAAGTGAGTTACTTCTCAAGAATGAGTCTGGGGATAATTCAATCTTTTATAGCGGGTGCCGTGATTCTAAGTTTTGTTCGTTTGGTAAAATGCACAATGATTGTATTTTTCCGGGTTGATGGACATCCCATTATCTTTACACCATTTGTCAGTTAGATTTAGAGGTTGTTGAGTTCTCCGATATGTTTCCATCCTCCTACCCTACCACATACATGATAAGGTCGTCGGCGTAACCATTTGTTCGGCAACCCAGGTTGTTAAGTTCTTCAAGTAGCCCATCGCCTCCAGTTGACTTTACATATGCTTGTCGATGTTCGACACAGATTTAACTCAAGGAAGCTGGATTTCAATTGTTCTAAAGTCAAGTTTTTCACAATTTTCGAAACCTCTTTTCCTATCGAGACCGTTTCCGATCGCGTCATGCAATGTATTGCCGAAGGCTCCTTGCATGAACCCTAGTTGAACTTCTCACCAAGCTTTCGTTTTATAACATGCCAATAGACTTGATTTGAAATTCCTGGACAGTTTGGGAAAAATATTATCATGACCGTGTTGCACAAGGCATGGATAGATGCCATCCTGTCCGGGATATTTATAAAGGTTAAAATATTCTCCACTAGTGCACATATTTTCAAAGCAAAACTTAATTCGAATAATGTTCTAACTTTTGCAATATTTATTTAACAAAGTATTTCACAGACCACCGTCGTATTTTACCTATTTTTCAAAACGTTTATGACAATAAAGAAACATAAAATTACGTACGTGCTACCTTAAAGTTCAATTAAAAACATTATAGAAAATAATGTGGCTGGCGGGATGCCGGTCTATAAACTGTCTGCTTGACGTTGTGTCTGAATGTCTGTCTGTCTGATTGGTGTTATTTCTATTATGTTATTTGTTACAGTGTCTACTTAAATTAAGTAAAATTAGCCTTATTTTCAGTTTTATTTTTTTTATTTTTTTTTTTAGTTTTCGCTTAAGCCCAAACATGTTTTGGCTTTTTCTCGTCATTTTGTATCTGGTTAAAAAAAACTGTTAAAAATTTGTCAAATGTCTCTTGATCTGTGTGATAAGTTTGGTGGTTGTGGTATTAAATTGTACTTAAAGTTTATTTTCTTTTTCTTTAAAATGTTGTTGCTATTGTTAAGGTTTTTTAAATACTTTTTTTCCAAACAACTCTCAGTTCAGTGACATTTTTCATCTGATTTTTTGCGTTTTTTTTTTTATCGTACAAATATTTTTATTGTCTTTTGCCAGAATTTTGTGTGCGTGTGTACCCGTCTGTGTGTAGTTTTTGCAAGCGTTTTGCGTGCGTAGTATGATATTTTTTGTTGTCATTTTTATAACAGCAAAGAAAAGAAGAAAAAAGTTTTGAAATTAAGGCGCGCATGCGTAGGAACATGTTCAAGTAAATATTTTGTTGCTGTTAAGTACAACAACTACTCAAAGTACATGAATATAAATTATCATTCATTTACTTTAAGATTTATAAATTTATAGTTTTTTCACTCTGTTACACTTTTGATTATTAATTTTTTTTTTTTGTAAAAGGCAGCTGTATAAAGATTTAACAGGAGGAGTATTTATGTGTGAGGTATTGAGAGTATTTTACTTTTATTCATTAATTAATAGCTACAAATACGGATTGTTTTGTTAATTAAACGTCAACATTTTAATGGAATGTAAGGCAACACATATTAAAGTAAAATATCTATAAGTACACAAAAAGGAATAAAGAGACAAAAATTATTTTCATAAAAATTTCAAAACATGAACAATTTTTTTCCGAATTCTTTAAAGTATTGAATTACACCAAAACATCTAAATTTCATTATAAAATCGACAATTTCACAATAAAATTTACATAATATAAAATCAAATTATTACACTTTAAGAATTTCACTTCATAAAATCAATGAAACAATTTCGTTAGATTTTTTTTACAATTCTAATGAGATATTTCAAAATGTATGAATATTATGGAAAAATTTCATTGGAATTGCTTCATTAGCTTCCAAAGCTTAGTTAGAAAATTTCATTGGATTTATGACAACGATCTTAATTTCATTAAAATTATGAAATAACTTAATTCGACTAATGAAAAAATTTCATTCAAATTATAAAATAATTTCGTCAAAATAATGAAATATTTTCATTATCTGGTGAAAAAAAAACAATTTTAACGAAACTTGTTTTATTAACACAATGAAGTTTTTGATTGGATTAATGTCGAAATTCACAGAATTTATAAAGAAAATTCATTCATTGTAATATGCGAACAGCTCCTTATTACAAAAAGGGCTGACCTTGCAGGTCATCCCTGGAACTTGGAGTAATTAAAAAAAATTTTTCAACAATTTCGACTACGATATCTCTCGAACCACTTAACCAATTTAGATAAAATTTGCGGTATTCGCCGCATTTTTTTTTTTTTCAAGAAAAGAACTGTTAGATTTGTTAAAATAAAGCGCTTTTTCGAAGTTTTTCCTCAACGATATCTCTCAAACCATTCAACCGATTTCAATCAACGTTGCAGTACTCCTCGTAGTTGTATGATCTCAAGAGCTGATTAGATTTTGGATTCGATCGGTTTAGTAGTTTAGAATATATCTGAAATTTTCGTAAATTCTCAATATCTACCGAACACAATCGGCATCATATCGCGGTATCTAAGTGAGGTCAATTTCTTTTGAATAACGTAAATTTCGAAAATTTTTTAATAAATCAAACTTTCTCGAAGACTACACAGAAAAAATTATCACCAAAAAATTTTCAAACAAAAGTTTGTCTGAAAATAAATTTCATTTTCAGTAAATGTTCTTTACTAATTCGATAAATTTTTTGTTTGACTTTTATTTAGGACGCAAAAAAATTAAAACAACAAGAGAAACTGTGTCGTAAAAACAACCCCAATGACGACATACATACAAATAACAACAACAAGAACAATGATAGCAAATGGAATGCGATTGTACGAAGTTTGTTTACTGAAGATTTTTGAGTAAATCAATTTATTAATTAATTTTTTTAGTCTTTAGATAACCCAGACAAAATTACATCAAATTACAAAAAATCCAGTAAATATTTTTGTTTGATTAAGTAAACTATTTTGACTAATATTTGTTAGTATTTTTAGAGTAATTGTTTTATAAATTCAGACAATATTGTTTGATATTTTTCAGAAAATCCAGAGAATCTTTATGTTTGATTTAGTAAAATGTTTTGTTTACAATTTGTAAATATTTTCAGAGAAATTGTTTTATATATTTAAACAATTTGGTCACTGAAAAAATACGTTTTTTTTTTACTGAAATTGTAGAGATATTTTTGTCTATATTTACAAATTTGTTTGTAGCTCCGTTTCTAGACAAAATATGCACTATTTCATTGAATTCCTTTACAGAAAATGAAATTTAGTTTTTTCTAAATATTTCACTAAATATTTGAGCACTTAATTCGAAAGTCAGGAATATTTTACTACATATTTTCTACAGCGATATCACCAAATCCAATTAACCGATTTTGATAAAATTTACGGTATGTGACAGCAGTTTTAACATACCAAAAAGGGGCTGTTTACATATTACGTAATGCCCCAGGGGAGAGGGGTGCTAAGGATTTGTTACGGTTTAGATAATTTATACTGAAAATTTTGTCAAAAGCATTATGAAAAGTGGGATGAGGGGTAGAAAATCTCCGAAAGTAGCGTTACATAATATGTGAATAGCCCCAAAGGTGACCGAATTGAAAAAACCGATTTTCAAAATTTCTTGGAGTTATTAAAAAAACACAGTTTTCGATCATTTTCGTCAACGATATCTGTGACACTCGATGCGTTTTTTAAACTCGACATTTGAAGCGGTTGTAAAAGTCGGAAAAATTGCAAAATCTACAAAATCGATTTCATATCATATTACTCATACGTAGTACACTTTTGCCTTAAAAATATTTGATATAGGTATTTTCTTCACATTTTTTTTTTATTATTAAAAATTCAAATTAAAATATCACTAAAATGTTGGAAAAATAAGAGGATTGTTATGTTTTTTAATAGATAGTAAAGAAATATAAATTTAAAAAATTAATAATCTTCTTAAGCGATTAATTGGAAATTTCACTCTTTTCGCCCAATGCTGGCTGTAGGTGCATCATCTAATCGATTTAAAATTTCATCTGCAGTAATTTTTTAAATCTATTCATTTGAAATTTTGGAAATGAAAAATTTTAGTTTTGAAAAATTTTTGACAAAAACGTCGAACATTTAAGCTCTATTTTTGTAAAAATTTTCCCATTTTTCACTATCATTTCAAAATCTTTACTTTGACTCCTTTTCGCGACTACATGAATTGAGATAAACAAACAATGTATTGAAAATCACAAAATATTTTTGTAAAATAGAAATAGGAAACATAGTCGAAGCCAAAAACCAGAATCTTAAAATTCAAAGCCAAATATCTCTGAAAATATTAAATATACTCCCCCTCGGATAATATTTGTAAGTTATGAGGCCGATAAAGTTTTCCATGCCCGAGGTAGTCAACTTTGACACTCTGTAGATCAACGTGTGTTTCAACAGCGTGGTCCAAATTTCAAATTTCTTAAAGCTAAGGTCCTCCTCTATGATTTTTACGTACATCGTTTTGTCATCGGATTGCAAGTTTCAAAGATACAGATTTATTACCCTTTTTTCCAATTGGAACCATTCGAAAATTTATTTAAGAAAACCATATTTTCGAACATTTTATTTTTGGCGTTTTGAGGCTTAGGACGCTTTTCTGACTATGTGTGTATGAATGTTAGCCGCTCACAAATTTTGAATAAAGACTTTACTTAGATATCATGTGAATATGAGACGATTCGAATTTCAAAAATTTTCGAGAAAAAAAATTTAGGTTTTAATTAATTTTAAGCTACCGTTACGACGAATTCAAAATCTGAAACTCAAGAAACTTCGTAGATTGCTGCAAGGTTCATTAGAATCGATTGATCTACTACTAATGTTGTTGTCAAATCAATGTTCTATATTTAATTAAATTTTAGGACTTGAAAAACTGTGTTGAATATTGCAAACTCGATCTAAATCTTATGAGGGGTTCGATAGATGTCATTGTTGACAATTTTCTGGAAAGTTTTTTTTTTCTAAATTAAAAAATTTATGAATTTTATACCGCTTTTATCAATTTTCTTAAATCCCAAATTTTTTTTATAAATTTTTTTACATTGGTCATACTTTTCGCAATATCAAACTTATCCGTGTCGTTTTATCATAACATCTTAAGTGTTTGAAGATATTAACGATTTATTGTAAAATCTATCGTGATAACTTTTTAGAAAATCGAAGTGTTTCAAAATAGATTGTAAGAAGACGAACCAGAATATGACCATAACTCGATTTTGACTTAACTCGATTTAAGATGTTCTGATAAAACGATTAATAATTATTTTAAAATTAATTAAAGTATTTTTTGACCGATATATAAAAAGTTGTTAGGTCCATTAACCCGTTCCGAGCCAAATACAAGTTTCATAATTTTATTTTTCTATATTTTTAAATCAAAATATGGTTATAGAAATTGTATTTGTCTTGCAATGGGTCAATCGATTTGGGAATTTTATACACCAATCGAAAGGTATTTAATTAAACTTTAAAATTATATCGATTTCGTTAAAGACGTCAAATTCTATATAAAAAAATTACCAAAGTTCCCAAAATCTTTTACAAAGGAGATAACTTAGAATGTAGCCTATATCGCATTAATGAGCCATCAAAATCGAAAAGGCAAGGCTGATATCAAAACAGGTGGCCGAAAATATAGCCAAATTGGGTAAAAGTAACAAAAATCAGAACAGGCTAAAAATCGAGAATTAAAAAAAATAGCTTGAATTTAAAACATCATGAAAGTTTTTCCCACCAGCACTAGAAGTAGTTTTCCAACAAATACTCCTTTTTAACTTCACATTTAAATAAAGGGTACATAAAATTCGTTACAGCCGAATATAACCCCCTTGTCTGGTTTAAGAACAAAAGAGAGCACTTGAAATTTTAAATTACGTTTTTGAATTAAATTTCTTTATTACAAAATGTATTTGTTGTTGTTTCATTTTTATTTATTTAATTATTATTCTCTTTTGAATGTAAGTTTGTTTAAAGAGGAACAAAAAAGAAAAAGCCTTAATAAAAAATTCAACAGTAATTACTTAAGATGTATTCGATTTCTGAAAAAATATAAAAATTTATATCGAAAATAAAATAACTAAAATACGATCCATAAACTAAAATAAATAATTCGTTGAATGAGCGTTTAAGAACGAACAGTACAAACACTTAAGCTCTTCATAAATTTATTTTATTTTTTACTTAATCATTCGTTCAATTTCTTCTTATTTTAATGTTGGGCCATAAAGAACATTATTTTCTGGCGTTTTTTTTATTTCTCTTAATATTTTCGTTCAATTTTAAGTTTTGTAAAATAATATTATAACGATTTCTTATGAAATTATGAAATGAAAACAAGAATTGAAATGTTTAAGAAAGAATGAATTAATTGAGTGCGGTTCGATGACATTTCAGTTTTATTATGTTTTCGATTCTGAAGTACATACTTTTTTTTTTATTTCGATGTTAGAGTGTAGTTTAAAAAAGCAAGTGAAAATTTTAAATTCTTTGAAAAATATGTACGATAATACTCTAGTCTGTATATAAAATTAGCGGTTTGTGGTTAAAAAGCAAGTTGAATTCATTGCACTACATGACTTTTGACAAAAAAAAAGTACATACAATCAATATAAAATTTAACGAATCATGTATTACAACATTGTATAAAAACAGTAAAAATTCTTGAATAACTCCCATTAATATATTTTACACATTCATTTAAAGTTTTTATTTATTAGCCCGAAGGACTATTTTCTTTTTTTTTCTTCTTCTTCTTATAATATGAAACTTATTTATATTCATAAGGAGAGTCGAGATCTGTATGTTTCTCCTTATGAAAGACAGAACAGAGGTTAGAGAATCCCGCCTAATAGCATTCGAACACAGAAACTCAGAATGAAAAACGTTACTTCTAATATTACATAAGACAATACACTCACAAAAAATGTGTGCGGTTGTCTCATCCTCTTCCCGGCATAAACGACACTAGTGCTAACGACTTTGTTACTTTTCCACAAAAGGTAGTTCAGTCCAAAGTGACCAGAGAGAAAAACAGTAACAAGCCGTAACTCATTCCTGTTGAAGTTCAGGATGCCACTGTATGAAAATGGCTGTATCAATACCTTGGTCTGCCTTAAACCAGAAGAAACCAGCCACACTGCCTTTGCGGTCGTAATGCTATTTCCTCTGATTAGAGACGTGACATTCGGCCAGTTTACGCCACAATAGGACTCTGGCTCCAGAATTAGCCATGAGGCCAATTCGTCCTCTTCCTCGTTTCCCGTATGTCCGCTGTGGCCATGTATCCAGTAAATGGAAACCTTGTGCCGTATCGATAGCTTCTGTAGCGTTTCAAAGCACTCAAAAGCAAGCGTGGAATGAAATTTCCATGAGAGAAGGGACTTAAGAGCTGCCTGACTATCGGACAAAATAGCTATATGCGCGCCCTTAATGACCCTAATTAAATTAATATGAACAAACTTGGTGATCGCCTGTATTTCCTTTGCTTATGTCCACAGAGATTTTAACATTGGGTCCACAGACACCAGCGCCAACGCCATCTTCCATTTCCGAGCCATTTGTATACCAGCATAAACTTTCGGAATCCACAGTCGGACAGTTTTCCTCCCACGTGCCCCTAAGCGGAATTGTGACATTGAATCTCCTGTCGAACCTCCTGTCGAAGTTCACAGTTTATCCTGTCACTAGGCATTCCTAGCAGCCCTCTGCGTTTAATTGTACTCAGGATCGACGAGTACCCGTCGCCGACACAATGGGCAGAGTTCCCGAGACCTATCATATAAGCAGCCATTGCCGTAGAGGATGGGTGTTAGTCCAATCAAGGCCTCAATGGCCAAGGTTGGATATGACCTCACTGCGCCTGTAGTAGCCCCAGGAAAAAAACTGGTTCAAAAAAGCAGGTTTTCACTATTGTAGAAATATCGTTGCTGATTTTTGTATGGCGAGTTCCCGGTTTGGAAAACTACATTTTTGATACAAAAAGCGCTTTTTAAGCGCTGAAAATCATAAAAATTATCAGCACTAAAACTGAAAATAAATGGAAAATATGGGTGCGATGGGTATTTGGGAGGAAGATGGATGGACGTGTTCTAAATGCGCTAACGTCATTTTGAATTCTTATTATTTAATTTTTTGTGGGTAGTCTGCTATCAATGGCTGTCAAACACAAACTAAATGTCGCCCAAACACAAACTAAATGATGTTGACAGGAGCAGTGTTGCCCTTTCTGTTAAGAGGCGGGAAATTTAAAAAGTCATGGACTGGTTGACCCTCCATCTACTTTATGTATCGATAAGAAGATAAACTTTAAAAAAATATTAGTAAGTTTTTACGAAAATTTTACCCAAAAATTAAAATTTGTTTTGCTGAGAAAACCATAAACCTTGGACTCAAAACCTTAACTAAGTAAATTTTTATTAAAAACAAATAAAAATATTTTTACGTTTTTTATAGCAACTAAAAAAAGTAAATAAGTAAATAAATCTCAATTTACAATTTTACACAAGAATATCACTTCTTCTTCTCCTTTAATCATGTTTAAGAGGAAATTAATATTTATTTAGGTGTGCTCATGTTTTACTCTTTTTGTTGTTGTTGCTTTATTTAATAGGAAAATAATGTAAAAATTTGTTAATAAAAATTCTTATCAATAGAAAAAAAAACAGTCCGTGAATAAATAACTTAGAACAAATATTAGTTATAGGCATTTGGTAGTAATAGAATAAAAAGAAACAAAAAAAAATCAATACACCTAAACACCAATAGTTTAAATAATTTAATTTAGAATTTTATATTGAAAAAAAACAACAACAACAACAAATCAGGTAATTAGTTAGTAACAATTTGGGTAATTAGTTTGATAAAAAAAAAACAGAAAAAATTTTCTATTTGTTTTTATAAAACAACTACCACGTCCGTATTGTAGAGATAAAAACTTTGGTTTCTTGTTTTTTTAATCGGTCGGTATTTTGTCTTTATTTAATAATAAAATAATAATATTAAATAATAAATAACACAAGGTTTTAAAATGTTTTAATTAAAAACTTATTGAAATTGGTTACTTCTTCTTTTTACTATGGGGTAAATTGTATGAAAGCTGAAACTAAATATTTGTTTGGTCTATGATAAAAATACAACAGCAACAAAAAAAGTGTCGTCATTTAAACAAATAACAAATATTTAGTTGTAATTGCTTCTAAATTGTATAAATATTTTGTTAAATAACGAGGGAAATAAACATAGAGACTTTTGTTAAATAGTAAAGTCTAAGATAAAGAATTAAAATTTTGTGGAAAAAAAGACCATTTAATACAAAAGTGGGTTAATTTGTACGGTTCGATGAGCTTTTGGGTTTGAACAACGGACTAAAAGACAAGAACAGATAGTTTTTTTTTCTTTTGAAGTAAAAGATAACGTAGCAATACTAATTTTTGCTTAGATACTCGTGTAACCTTTAACCCTTTCATAGCCAACTTAGTTTTGTGAATAAATTTTTTCCATTGACCCAAAATTATTACAATTGATCCTCATATTATACAATTAACAAGAAAAGTGAACATGAGTTTAACAATTTTATAATAATATTGACAACTCATTACACTGAATGAATTTACATACTTCATAAATTCCGTGAATTTCTGCATTAATCCAATGAAAAATATCATTAAAACTCAATCAATGAAACGCTTCGTTGGATTAATGAAAAAAGTTTCGTTAAAATTATTTTAATGAAAATTTCATTATATATATGAAATAATTTCAATAATCCAATGTTATAATTTCGCTACGCTAATGAACATATTTCGTTATTTTCGTGAAATGATTTCATCATTTTAGTGAAATTCGTTCATTATTTTAATGAAATTCTTTCATTATTTTAATGAAATTCTTTCGTTATTTTAATAAAGTTGTTTCGTTATTTTAATGAAATTATGTAGTTCATTATTTTAATGAAATTTTTTCATAATTTTAATGAAATTGTTTCATTATTTTAATGAAATTGTTTCATTATTTTAATAAAACTATCATTTTAAAAAATAATACTGTCATCAATGGGATGATTAAAAAAATTAAATTTTTATTATTTTACTTTTTCCAGTTTTAGTTATACATACTTTTTATTATTTTTTTCTAATGTTAGTCTTAATCTCAGGCTCCTCAATTAACCGCATGTTTATAAGCCAACGCGCCTTCACCAACTCAGCCAAGTCGCCATTTAAAATACATATCGACAACAAAAAGTCAACATAAACATAATTTTTCTTGGTGTTGTTGACGACATGCATATGATGACTAAGTTTCATCAACATGAAGACGAGGTATCATATTTGTTTTCGCTTGTGTATTCTCTTTCTCTCTCTCTCTCTCTCTCTCTGCATGTACGTTGTTCTATAGGATTGTAGATTTGACCTTTAGTTTTGTCATAATTCATGAATGTAGACCAATGCGCTGTAATTTTTTTAAACTGTTTGAAAATTCGTTTAAAAACTAAAGTCATCAGTAAACCAATGAAATTTGTTTTTAAATAAAATTAGATCCATTTCTTTTTTATATATATTTTGCCTATGAATAATATGCAAAACATGGCATCAGATTGATGTCGTTGCAGTCATGGTGACACTTAAATATGACATGGGTGACACTTAAAATATGACAAAATTCTATGATGACAATTTTCGCTTTATTGATGACATTTGTCATAACATTGAGTTCATAATTCTAATTACAGATCATACATCACCAATCCGAAGATAATTTTTTGTAGGACTTAACGAAATTGAACAAGTCGTTCTCAATTTATGCTAAAATTGTTGTAGCAAAATTTTCTCTGTTTTCATATCAAACAAATTTGTCTCCATTTTTTAGAGGGTTAATTTAAGTTTACTTTAAAATATATAATTATTTTATTTTGTTAATAGTCTTTTAAACTTGGCGGCATTGTTTTAATTAGAAAAGATACATATTTGTTGTTCTATAGAAATAAATTTGTTTATTTTTTATCGAATTAAAGTCATGGGGAGTAATTTGCCTATTTACCCCCGCCCCGTTCCATTTAATAATTTGTTTGATTAATTTTTAATAACATTAATTGATAAATAAGTCAAACACATGTTTTAAAGATAATTTTTAAATAAATAATATCTAAATAATGATAATATTTTAACTACCTGAAATTATTCTATGAAACAAATTCATTTAGTTCAGTTTTTTTTGTACAAGTGGAAAAAGAGCTTAAGTAAATGACTAATTAAAGTCATAAGGTTTAGGCCAAACAGTCTTTTCATTTCTTTATCATTTAATTAGTAAATTATTTATTTGTTTTGTGCTTTTTAAGAAATCTAATAAAGTTGTAATATGTTTTAATGACATAGAAATTAAATGGCAACAAAATATGAGTTGCATACATGACGAAGAGTAATAAATCTTGTTCAAAATAGTCTGAACAAAACAAAACCAATATTCTAAAACCAAAAGTATTTACAAGAACACCTACTAGTGTTTGCTTGTTGACTGCTGGTATTTGAATAATTTACAGCGGTTTTTAAAAATGTTGTCCGCCAAAGAGTACGCTAAGAGCGGCATTAATACTTTGTCAGCTTTTAATATATGTACTTTAAAGCTTTGAAAACGATTAGCAAAGCATCATAAAAAAATATTTTTTGAGTTTCTTTTTGCATAGTGAAACAACTCCTCAAAATCCGTATAAATAAGTCACCAAAAAATGTTTGTGGAATTATATTATTTTCAAATGAAATGTCTGATTTGCTAAGTAAATATTTCTTGCCTAGCCAGCCTCCGGCTTAAAGGTTTACTACTTTGGTATATCAAAAAAGTACCTTTTGAAAAAAATACCTTTTGAAAAACCTACCTTTTAAAAAGTGCCGGTTGAAAAAAGTACCCTTTGAAAGAAATAGTTTTTGAAAAAAGTACCTTTTGAAAAAATTACATTTTGAATTACGAATTTTAGTCGAACTGTATGGTTTTTTATCTGAAGTTATTTAATCAGTTTGGCTTAAGTTTGTTTTCACTTTAATCTTTCGATTAAATTATTTTTATTTTAGAAAGAAATTCTAAAGCATGTAAATATTGAATAATCAAAGAAAAATTTGGCTGTACGGAAGGTTGAACTGAACTGACATCAGGTGTTTCGAAACCACCACTTCTTCTCATCAGAGCTCTTTTCCACCTAGACGACACTGCCAGCGAAGACATCAACAACCAACGAGCGAAAATCCTATTACTTTGTACCAATAAACAGATGAGTCGCCATCTCGAGACTATCTTCGGAAACGAAGCTTTGGAACTTCACTAAGTGTTTTCTTATCATGTTCAACTTGTTTTTAAGCTTTTGATTTCTGACTTACCAGCATGAAATATCATCGATATTTTCAAATGCTGGGATTTTTTTAATGTTTATTATTGCCCAACTTTTTGAACAGTATATATTCATGTTTAGCTAAGTGCCTTTAGAGTTTCAACAATTGAGTTATGAAATTTAGTCGAACTGTATGGTTTTTTATCCCAAGTTATTTAATTAGTTTGGCTACGTTTTCAATTTAATCTTTCGATTAAATTATTTTTATATTAGAAAGAAGTCTAAAGCATGTAGATAATGAACAATCAAAGAAAAATTTGGCTGTACCGAAGGTTGAACAGACATCAGATGCTTCGAGACCACCACGTCTTCTTATTGTTTCCGAAGATAGTCTTGAGATGACGACTCATCTGTTAATTGGTACAAAGTAATAGGATTTTCACTCGTTGGTTGTTGCTGCCTTCGCTGGCAGTGTTGTCTAGTTGGAAAATAGCTCTGATGAGAAGACGTGGTGGTTTCGAAACGTCTGCTATCAGTTCAACCTTCTTTGATTGTTCAATATTTATATGCTTTAGAATTTATTTCTAAATAAAAAGATTAAATTGAAAACGAACTTAAGCCAAACTAATTATATAACTTTGGATAAAAGTACATTTTGAAAAAAGTACCTTTTGAAAAAAGTACCTTCTGAAAAAAATACCTTTTGAAAAACATATCTTTTGAAAAAAGTATCTTTTGAAAAAAGTAACTTTTTAAAAAAAGTATCTTTTGAAAAAAGTAACTTTTAAAAAAAAGTATCTTTTAAAAAAAAGTAACTTTTAAAAAAAAGTATTTTTTGAAAAAAGTATCTTTTGAAAAAAGTATGTTTTGAAAAAAGTAACTTTTAAAAAAAAGTATCTTTTAAAAAAAAGTAACTCTTAAAAAAAAGTATTTTTTGAAAAAAGTATCTTTTGAAAAAAGTATGTTTTGAAAAAAGTAATTTTTGACAAAAGTACCTTTTGAACAAAGAACCTTTTGAAAAAGAACCTTTTGAAAAAATTACCTTTTGTAAAAAGTTCCTTTTGAAAAAGTACCTTTTGAAAAAATTACCTTTTGAAAAAAGTTCCTTTTGAAAAAAGTACCTTTTGAAAAAAGTACCTTTTGAAAAAAGTACCTTTTGAAAAAAGTACCTTTTGAAAAAAGTACCTTTTGAAAAAAGTACCTTTTGAAAAAAGTACCTTTTGAAAAAAGTACCTTTTGAAAAAAGTACCTTATGAAAAATTTGGCTGTACCGAAGGTTGAACAGACATCAGATGCTTCGAGACCACCACGTCTTCTTATTGTTTCCGAAGATAGTCTTGAGATGACGACTCATCTGTTAATTGGTACAAAGTAATAGGATTTTCACTCGTTGGTTGTTGCTGCCTTCGCTGGCAGTGTTGTCTAGTTGGAAAATAGCTCTGATGAGAAGACGTGGTGGTTTCGAAACGTCTGCTATCAGTTCAACCTTCTTTGATTGTTCAATATTTATATGCTTTAGAATTTATTTCTAAATAAAAAAATTAAATTGAAAACGAACTTAAGCCAAACTAATTATTAGGGATGTAACGAATACCGATACCGATACCGATATATCGGCGATACTTCAGATTTTCCGATACATCGGTATCGGCGATATTTTATTGTCGATACGACGATACTTTTAAAATTTTTTCAGAGTTTTTTTTTTAACAAATAATTTATTTTTGTTCATTTTTACAATGAATTAAATTCACTTCGTTATTTTTTAAATCTCATTAATATCAATTTTAAAAATTAATAATATTTTATACTGTTATTTTGTAAAAAAATTATTTACTTTTTTGTTAATTTTACCATGAATTCAAATTCAAGTCGTTGTTTTTTAAATCTTATTCCAGCAAAAAAAGACACTCCAAAGAAGTCATAAAAATGTAGAATTCGCGATCCGGAAGTATTGCAAATTTGGATAATTTCTAATTAGTTTTACATATCCTTGCCATTGCAAGAAGTTCTGTTTTTCGATTACCAATCACCGAATTGGAAGCGATGCTAGGACAAATTTCTTTTTCGGTGTTCTATAATGGTTTTTGCTCAAGGAAAAAGGATAAAAAATTACCCATTTTCACAATTTTTTTTTTATGCGAATTTAAACTCAAAACTTTATTTTCATGTAAATTTAAGTGAATAATAAACTTTTAGAAGACTTTTAATAATTAAGCTATTATGTTATTTAGAAGAATATTAGTTGATAAATGTTCTTTAAAAAATCGATTTTTTAAAAAGCATGGCGAGTATTTTTTAAATTACAAGGGAATTAAACTTTTTTTCTTGCTTTTCTACTAATTATCTGCATACTTTTAATATAGATTTTTTGGAAGCAAAGAAAATGTAGCTCCTTAAAAATTACTTCCAATTTTTTATACTGGGTTAAAATCAATTTTAAATATTCTCTCTTACAATGTAATTTTGTAAATAAAAAAATTGCACTTGAGTTTTGTTGATCTAAACTTGAACTTAATTTCAATATTCGTATCGGTATCGGAATCGGTATCGGCGATATTTATTTTTAAATATCGGTATCGGTATCGGATCGGCAAAACGGCGTATCGTTACATCCCTACTAATTATATAACTTTGGATAAAAGTACATTTTGAAAAAAGTACCTTTTGAAAAAAGTACCTTCTGAAAAAAATACCTTTTGAAAAACATATCTTTTGAAAAAAGTATCTTTTGAAAAAAGTATCTTTTGAAAAAAGTAACTTTTAAAAAAAAGTATCTTTTGAAAAAAGTAACTTTTAAAAAAAAGTATCTTTTGAAAAAAGTAACTTTTAAAAAAAAGTATCTTTTGAAAAAAGTATCTTTTGAAAAAAGTATGTTTTGAAAAAAGTAATTTTTGACAAAAGTACCTTTTGAACAAAGAACCTTTTGAAAAAGTACCTTTTGAAAAAATTACCTTTTGTAAAAAGTTCCTTTTGAAAAAGTACCTTTTGAAAAAATTACCTTTTGAAAAAAGTTCCTTTTGAAAAAAGTACCTTTTGAAAAAAGTACCTTTTGAAAAAAGTACCTTTTGAAAAAAGTACCTTTTGAAAAAAGTACCTTTTGAAAAAAGTACCTTTTGAAAAAAGTACCTTTTGAAAAAATTACCTTTTGAAAAAAGTTCCTTTTGAAAAAGTACCTTTTGAAAAAATTACCTTTTGAAAAAAGTACCTTTTGAAAAAAGTACCTTTTGAAAAAAGTACCTTTTGAAAAAAGAAGCTTTTGAAAAAAGTAGCTTTTGAAAAAAGTATTTTTGGAAAAAAGACCTTTTGAAAAAGGTACCTTTTGAAAAGAGTACCTTTTGAAAAAATTACCTTTTGAAAAAAGTACCTTTTGAAAAAAGTACCTTTTGAAAAAAGTACCTTTTGAAACAAGTACCTTTTGAAAAAAGTACCTTTGGAAAAAAGTACTTTTTGAAAAAAGTACCTTTTGAAAAATTGCCTTTTGAAAAAGTACCTTTAGAAAAAAGTATCTTTTGAAAAAAGTATCTTTTGAAAAAAGTACCTTTTGAAAAAAATACCTTATGGAAAAAATATCGCTTGAAAAGTAGCTTTTGATAAAGGATTTTTTGAAAAATTTCCCTTTTGAAAAACTCCTTTTAAGCTTTTAAATATATTTCTTATTAGAAAAATTCCCTTTTGGAAGAGAAAGTTTTTCAAGGCGTGCCTCAAGAAAAATACCTTTTGATAAAAAAAATAGTTTTTAAAAATTAATTTTTTGAAGAAGGAGAAGATTTTCAAAATATTTTTTTTAAAAGTTTCTTCTTTGTAGATCGAAATGTTTGAAAGATTGCCATAAACGGTTCTTGTTTTATATTCGAATATCCCTTTAATTTCTCTCTCGCTCCTCTATTACACTCTCTTTCGTGATGGGATATGTGAAACACAAACCTCCCTAAGTCAGGCCCATAGTGTATCACAAAGTCGCCTCAAATGCATTTTAGAACATTATACGAAAACTATGTCAGTTTTATAAAGTCAACAAGAATTTTTTACCTCCATCTGGAGTTTGGCTTGCAGCTCCTATGCTTGTAACCCAAATAATGTACAAATGTAACTCACTGAGTGTGTGTTAAATAATATTTATCAGAATAGAAAAAAAATTTTAACTTAAAAACTTAAATTTTTCGTTAGCTTGTTGAGGTGACAATATGTGTAGCGTTTAGAGAGCTTGATATTTATTTAGTACGTGTGTGTTTTGTAGTCGTACGAGTAGAAGCAAAACCTTTAAAGGCTGCTGTTGCTGACGCTGTAACTTACATTCGAACACCTGGATTTTTTTACAAAAAAAAAAGATACAAACTATAGTTAATTTTTTTCTTATTTTAGTTTTTCTTTATCCAATACTACAATCAAACCTTCAAACATTCTTAAGCCGTTACAATATTGAACTAATTTTTATTTTAGTTTTTTTTTATTTTGTCTGTTAAGATTTTTCAAGGAATTTCATAATTCTTATTATAGGGTGTTAATCTATATACGAAATAGACTGTTTTTGTTTCGTTGAATTTCGCGTATATTTTTTGTGAGTTTTTTCTGTTTAGTTTTTAGTCTGACTTTTGCCATAAAATAGTCATACAAGACAAGAAAGAAATATTTGTCAGCATGCATTTAGTTTATTATAAATATACATATTTATTTTTTTTTAATTTTTTGTTGGAGTTCAATTTTGTTATACAAATTTTAAATTGATACCCAACAACTGTGTTTTCAATACTAACTCACTATTTTTATTTTATTTTTTTTATTATTAATTTTTTTTATTTGATTCATACATAAATCCACACACATTTGGTAAAGAGCAATAATACCAAATCTACCATAAATATTTATTTGCCCAAGTGTTTGATTTGTTTTTCTATTTTATTGTCTTCGATTATGATTCATAAATAGTTTTTGATGCTTATATTTTTTGCATAATTTGGCCTTTTGACTAAAGGGTATATTTTTGAAAAAATCTTATTATGTTTCATTTTGAAATTGTGCAAAAAAAAATGACATTGATTTCAAATAAAATTCCTAGAAATATGCACATTAATAATAATTAATTTGTTAAAAGTATGCTATAAATTATGGCATTTAGAAATATATATAATTCTTATCAGGAATTTTATCAATTAAAACGTAACAAATCACAATAAAAAACTAAAAATAAAGAAAATCTATTGTGTATCTAAATTTAATAAAAACAGTTTTTAATAAGTAAATATTTAAGACTTGAATAATTGTTCTAATTAAAACTAATACATTCGTATACATATGTGTCATTGCATCATAACATCTTAAGTCTAAAAATCATGTTTTTGGAGATATTAGAACGTTAAAAAATAAACCGTGATAGCTTTTTCGAAAATAGTAGTATTTGAAAACGGGTTGAACCCAAATGTGGATTGTAAGAAGGCGATCCAGAATATGACCTTAACTCAATTTAGACTTAACTCGACTTAAGATCTCATGATAAAACGACACAGATACCCTGCAAATAACGCGACTAGTCCATACACGCATGTAAAGTTTACTCCAAAGAGGACAAGGACTAGTCCAAAGGTAAACCAAATGTATACAGAAAACATGGTCGATTAAATATTACGATGTCCTAGCGCTGTACCATATAACCTAGCTTTGCACTACATCGAAGTAATACCAAAACTACTCTATGTAACTACACTTTAAAACACTTTTGTTCAAAATTAGGTCGATAATAGTCGGCAGCACTTTACAGATTATTATCGACCTAAAATTACACACGCATTATTTTTCAACAAAATGTTTTTACTAAAGAAAGCGATTGGCTGCGTGCATTTTTGAACCGCGACCTACTGACTGATAGTCTGCGTATCTACCATTCAGCCATAGCCGTATTATACTTTATGTTACATATTTTCCACTTGGACTAAATATGTTTAATTTGAAAGGTTTTCTCTTTAATAAAATAACTCCAAAATCGATGAAATTTTAGACAAGGAGAAATTTTCAATACAAATTTAGACAATATATGATCGTAAATTTGAAGTAATGTTTTAGAGTGTACTTTGTGGCAGTGATGCCAACTTTTTTTGAGCAAAAAACACAATAACATTTAAAAACAGCAATAAAAAGCGTAATTTCGAGGTAAAAAAGCACAAACCTATATATTTTGTTGTTGTTGTATTAAGTCCCTGTAAACGAGACTAATTTTTCTATATGACATTCAGAATGCAATCGAAGAAACAAGTGCTCAAGAAATTATGAAACACTTTTGAATTTTGAACGCGTTCATTTATTTTTTGGTGGGTTCAGCAATGAAAGCCAATATCTCTTACAAGTATCAATTATGCTCTTATTTTAGTCATGCTAACCTTTTATTGGGTAGCCAACGTAACTTCTAGTAAAAATTTCATACTGTTAACCTGGCTGGGATCCAGGGGAGGGGATAAAGGATTATTTCCCCCTCCAAAACGAATAAAATATATCTCATTTCTATAGAGTTCCTAAAAGAAATTTTATAAAATGGGACTCTTAATTTAAAAGTTCTTCTCCCAAAAGCTTAAGCTGGATACACGCCTGCTGTTAACCAATTTTATCTGCTGTTGCAACTATTGGGTTAATGGTTATAATTAAAAATATAGTGCTAGTAGGTGCAACTGTCAAAATTCGAAAATTCTCATCGAATCTGTTTTCTCTGTGATGTCAAAAAATTTTAGAAATGAGAAAAATCCATGGTTAGCAAGAAATAAATCTTAATAAAAAGTAATTGAAATAAATGTTTAAATCTAGATTTTCTAACAGAAAAATTTTTTAAATAAAAAAGGCATAGTAGAGGCCATTAATACTCTTCGAAAATATATTATGTATTAAAAAAAAGTATGATAAATTTACAAAAAAATAACGAGTACCAACAATAATTAATGCATTTACAAGTATGTACTAGAATTAAATTTATGTAAAGCAGTTTAAAAATTGTGCGTGTGTGTGTGTTTGTGTGTTTCTACGTACTTTGACAAATGTTACTATTTTTTGTTGTAAATTTTTATTTAAAGACTTACTACCCTTTTATTTCTAGCAACAGCCAATGAACGAAACAACCAACCAAGCCAACAAAAATAAAATTCAAATCCCAAATCCTACTTAAACTGGTTACAAATGATTTCATACGAATGCAGCTGTTTAAATTCTTTCAATATGAATTTCTAGATTTAGATATGTTATTTATGATTTAAAGAGATTTGTGGGAAAGTGCAAAAAAAAGCAACATAAAAGATTTGAACAACAATAATTACTGACTGACTGGCTGACGGAAAGAAAATATTTAATTATAAATATAAAGAAAAGCAAAACTCACACTCTTTACAATTTTTAATCATTCATCATTGTGATAGAAATTTAAACTAGTATTTTTTAAAATTTTTACTTTTTTTATTATTTTATCTTTAAACAACCCCTTGTAGTCATGGTAAGTAGTTATTTTTTGGGATTTAATACAACCCCTTTTCTGCAGAGATCAAATTTGTTTTAATATTCAATATGGTAAAACACTCGTACTTGTAGCAAATCTATTTCATGGTTTTACATTTTTTTTTGTTTTTTTCTTTGTTGGAATAGATTTTCATATAATTTTTTTCTTTTTAATAACAGCCTGCAGCATTTGAATCATCCATTTTTTTTTTTGTTAAAGATATCAATCGTTTTCTATTGTGCATCACGTAATGTAATTATTAATTATAAAGGCAAAAAAAATCAAATATTTTTTAGTGGTGGCTGCTGGAATATTCTAGGTTTCATTAGTCCCGGTCCACACATGCAACTTTTGTTGCAGCAATTCTTAATTTTTCAGTGAGAAAGGTCGAGTGAGGAATAGATATGGTATACATTTCTATTTCAACACTCTCCCACAAATTCAGAAATTGCTGCACCAAAAATTGTATGTGTGGACGGGAAGTTAAGGATTTTTAGGAAGAGTCGTTTTTTCAAAATTTTAAGAATGAAGTAAATTAAATAATTAAAAAAGTACCTTTTAGAAAATGTACTTTTTTGGAAAAGTACCTTTTAGAAAATGTACTTTTTTGGAAAAGTACCTTTTAGAAAATGTACTTTTTTGGAAAAGTACCTTTTAAAATATGTACTTTTTTGGAAAAGTACCTTTTAGAAAATGTACTTTTTTGGAAAAGTACCTTTTGCCAAAAGTACCTTTTAGAAAAAGTACCTTTGGAAAAAGTAGCTATTGGAAAAATTACCTTTTTGGAAAAAAGTACCTATTATAAAATAGTACCGTTTGGAAAAAAGTACCTTTTGGAAAAAAAACCTTTTGGAAAAAGTACCTTTTAAAAAAGTACCTTTTGAAAAAAGTACCTTTTGAAAAAAGTACCTTTCGGAAAAAGTACCTTTTGGAAAAAGGACCTTTTAAAAAAAAGTACCTTTTAGAAAAAGTATTTTTTGGAAAAAGTCCCTTTGGAAAAAAGTACCGTTTGGAAAAAAGTACCTTTTGGAAAAAGTAACTTTTGGAAAAAAGTACCTTTTGGATACAAGTACCTTTTGGAAAAAAGTACCTTTTCTAAAAAGTACATTTTGTAAAAAGTACCTTTTGAAAAAAAGTAGCTTTTTTGGAAAAAGTACCTTTCGATAAAGTAGGTTTCAAAAAAATAATTACGTATGTACCTTTTGAAAAAATACCTTTTGAATAATAACTTTTGTTAAAAGTACCTTTTGAATTAAAAATTGCTATTTAAAACAAGAATCTTATGAGAAAAGCGTCTTTTGAAAATGATCTTTGGAAGAAATACCTTTCGGAAAAATATTTTTCAAAAAAGTACCGTTTGAAAAATGTCTTTAAAACCAGAACCGGTTGAAAAATTAGCTCTTTTAAAATGTATACTAATCATATGCAACAAGCCATTTGAATTTCAATTTATAGTAGTTCAAAAAACGTAACCCACTCACACTATTGCTAAAACTCAAAGCAAAGGAAAACAAATGAAAACAACAAACAGTTTTTAGAGAATCAAATCATGTCTTGTTTTGTGAGAATCAAGTTATTACACTAATTGTTTCTCTCAAATGAAAAGAGCACACCTACAAAAACCAAGAAATACTTATAAATGATCAAAATGATTTGAAGCAAATAAGTCATACTTCTCATTTGTTTAGATCAGTGCTGGCCATCGAGAGAAATGAATTTTTAATATAGTATTAGTGGTTATGAGTACGTGTTAGTAGTATTCCACTATATGCCTATTAAGAAGAAAAAACAACAACGTAAAAAACAAGCTTTCATACAACTGAATGAAGTTGTTGTTTATTTTTCACTCTTTAGTGAGTACATTGGTTTTCATTCGGCTGTATACATGTACGAGCCGAATAATGTTCGGAACTCTGGTGCTAGTATGAGCGACTATGGTTTAGATTGTATGGAAGCAAACACAAATGCCGTTTTAAAATTAATATGAAGAAAATATTTTTAAAAATAATCTTAAAAAACTGTATCTCATAGTATAAATATTTTTTTACAAAAATTAATATGTACTTTTTAAATATTGGCTGGAAGATAATTAGGTGATACTTTTCAAGAATTTAGCCGAGACACCTGGTGTTTAGCCGAGACACTTTCACTAAGCAAGGACACTACCCCAAAACTGGGACAAAAATCTCCCGTAAATCACAAAAGTTCCCCGAACTCCCAAAAACTGGGACAAAAATCTCCTCAAACCCCCAGAAGTCTCCCGGATTCTCAAAAACGTTTACAAAAATCTCTCAGAAATCCCAGAAGTTCCCCGAATTCCAAAAAACTCCCCAAAATCCTCGAAGGTTCCCGGACTCCCAAACAGACAAAAATCTGCCCAAAGTCCCAGAAATTCTCTGGAAAACAACGGCAACACTGAAAGCCGTGAAAATACCAAAACGGAAACACTCAGTAAAGGTGTCTACCTAATTTCAGATAAATCGGTAAATTTTTAATTACTAGATTTGGCGCATACATACATATGCATGTAGTAGTATATAAATACCCTGCAGACAAAATGAATAGTATGTGGTTAGAAATATATTACATAGTTTCTTTTTAATTCAGACTAATTGCGTATCTGTGTTTTTTTTTTCATATATCGAACTATTCCTTTTAACATTAGGTTGCCGTAGGAGCCCAACTAGTTCATTTGTATATAGTTATATGGTAGTTGAAATACTAGTTATTGTAGAATAGAGCGCTTGCTAGTTTATCTATAGTTTTTTAAATATTAAAAAGCATTTGATTGAACCGGGGTATGAATACACATTCCTCATATTTCAAGGCATGTACTCTACCACTGAGCCGCTATCTACTTATTATATTTAAATCTAAAATTTTGTTTTATGTACTTACACCTGAAAAAATGTCAGTTTATAAAATATAATAATTTAAATTACTAGTATTATTACAACTATTGGTATGACTGTTCCAAAACATCATTTTTTGACTAGTATCGTTACTATCCTTATTAGAACTTTGGAACGATTTTCCGTCATCCCACGTCAAATTTGGTTTGTAAACAGACCGGTTTCGGCTATGTGCCATCTTCAGTGTTCTATTGAGTATTCAATAGAACACTGAAGATGGCACATAGCCGAAACCGGTCTGTTTACAAACCAAATTTGACGTGGGATGACGGAAAATCGTTCCAAATTCAAAAAAACCACGTCGGAAGAAAAACACAACACTTATTAGAACTAGTAATATGACAGTCCTCTTTTTACTAGTATCGTTAAGGGCAATATACACAGTCAACATGCTTGACAAGCGTGGTAATAGTATGTGTGAAATTTCGTTAGTATTAGTGACACCGACGACGCTTGATGGAAAATCTACTTGGTTTTGATTGTTCGTCAAGCACACGTACACGAATCTGACATCAAGCTGATTGATTGTGTATTATGCCCTTTACAACTAGTAATATGACTGTCTCAAAACGTAACTAGTTATAAATAATCTGCAGGGTATGTACAAATCCACATACAAACATACATAAAAACAAAAAAGGAAAATTGACACTAAATACATATGTGTGAGACTCAATTTAAATCATGTCTTACAACCTAAAATGATTTACTGTCTTTTCTTGTTCATTGCTCTACACACATTTGACTTATTACTTACAAGCCTGTGATTTGTAAATCATTCTTGTTTTTGTATTGTGTGATGACTTAGCATCTAAATTTCAAGTCAAATCAAAGCACGACTTGGAAGAACATAGTGTGATTTAAAAAGCGATTCAAATGGCTTGTTGCAGATGTCTACTATCTACACAAATGGTCTGTGAAACACGCATAGAAAACGCATAGAGCTTTCTTCAGCCTGTCTTCCGTTTTTAGCCTCTTTGAGAGTTCCGTAGTAAGAGCAACTAAACATGGTGGTCTGCATTCCTGAATTTTGTATCATTGGTAAAATGTATCAATTCGGTCTTTGTATGATTGATTTCCAGATCGTTTTCCTTGTCAAGTAGTTTGCTGAGTATCAATGTCATGAGTTCACAAATCGTTGGCGGAAATGTCCCATTGTCTGGAGCAAGACGCCATATGCATATGCTACTACTTTGTGCCAATTCAGTTTAAAGAGGACTTTATTTGCGACAAGCTTCTACAAGAGTGAAGACAGAGCTCCACCATGCTGAGTGCCTCTTTCGTAACCTCCCTCATTGTACTCATACCTTTCTGAAAAATATGGTCTTGCCATTGAGCATGTTGCTTGCCCAGGCTGTGAGATTTTGCGTCTGGGATTCATTTTTGGGGGAGTAGAAATCCCCCCCACACCTTTTTCGCTTTGTTATGGTGAATCGACATTTGAAATCTTGTAATCCTTACCCTTCAGGTATAAGGTGTGCTCAGCACTTTTATGTAAAACACTACGAGGATTACTTTTGTGGAACATTTTAATCCTCTAAGTCTTAGCTGTATGGTTCTTTTTGTACCTTTCTTGAAAAAGGGGAAAAATTTTGTTTTAAGCAGTAATATATAAATATTTATTTCTTTTACTCCTGCAAGGAGCATAGGGCCATAACAAGGATCATTCTAGTGTACATGATCATCCGCTCGATGTTTGACCTCGTTTCATGTGTTGGCCTTCCGATTCGACGACTACCTTGAGGATTCCATTCGATTCCAATATAGCAGGCTGAAATGTTTTACAAAAAATTTTGTCATAAGATTTCACTATAAGTCTTCAAGGACACCAAAGTTCAAAATTCAACTTGAACGTCTGAAATAAACGAAAAGTTTATACATATATGTTTAAGGGTTAACTTCGTCCTTTTTCCCGATTACTGCTAAAATATCGAAATTTATGAGGCCAGTGAAATGTTATGCTTACAAGATTTCCTATCCCGATTCACCATAACAAAGTGCAAAGTAGGTACTTGAACTCCCCCTACAATAGCACGTATTTATATTTTTTGGTCCCTTCTGCCAGAATCAGTCGTTAGAACCTTGCTAGTTATTTTTTCTTCATGTTGTACAGTGTTATTAGCAACATTTTATAAATCGACTTTTGGTTACAACTCAAAAATACCACATTCCCCATTAATTTATCCATTGATCCCCGCTTGACTATGTAAAGCAACTATTTAAATTAATATTTATGGAAATATTTCTATTTACTTATTTAATTCTATGAACTTATTTTTTCTTTATTCTCAAACCAGTTTCATGGCAAAAATATTTATTAATTTCTTGTTCTAGTATTTCATAAGGAATGTCTCATGTTTTTCTAATCATTATTAAACAATTGTTTAATAAATTCTTTGTCTGTCTGTCTGTTTATGTTGAGTGGTATCAAATTAATTGCTTTAGTTTTGGGCGTTGACATATGAGTGTTATTAAAATTAAAATTGCTTTTATTTAATATTGGGTGTTTTTTATTGAGGTATAGAACTTTAAGTTGGCATCACTTTTTTAACTGGCGGCCATTTTGTCAGCTGTCAAGTGATTAATATTTAGTTTGGTTTGCCATTTCATCATGAACAGGTTGACAAAAGAACAACGCTTGCAAATCGTGCAAATTTATTTCGAAAATAATGGTTCAGTTCGCGAAGTTTACCGCAAGCTCCGTCCATTTTATGGTCGACATAATCGTCCATCAGAGCAATTAATTCGGTTAACCATGGATCGTTTTCGCACTACGTTTACTCTATGTGATAATACGCATCCGCAGAGACGTCGAACAGTGCGCACCGAAGAAACAATTGCCGCTGTAGAGCAAAGTGTTGAAGAGGACCCGAATGAATCGATTCGCCACCGTGCACAGCCATACTTCTTCCGAAATAATGCTGGAGAGTCAGTTACCGTTAATGGAGACCGGTATAGAGCCATGATAACCGACTATTTTGTTCCCGAATTGGATGGCATGAATGTGATTTATTGAAGGAAACATTCGATGAGCGCATAATTTCGCGGAATGGACCTGTCAATTGGCCACCAAGATCGTGTGATTTGACACCACTGGATTATTTTCTTTGGGGATATGTGAAGTCGCTCGTCTACGCCAACAAACCAGAAACTTTAGGGGACTTGGAAGCCAACATTCGTGGCGTTATTGCCAACATACGGCCCCATATGCTCGAAAAAGTGGTTGAAAATTGGACATGCCCGAAATCATATTTAAACATTAATGGCATAAAATTATCCATCCAATAAAGCCAAATTGATGGACATTAAAACGATTTTCTTGTGTTTTATTTCAATTCGAAGTTCTATACCTCTAAAAAAACACCCTGTACAACAAAAGTTTTAAATTATTTTTAATTGTTTAGTATTCTTAGAAGGCAACTTCTTGGTAAAGAGTGTGGAGAAAATTAAAAGCAAATAAGAAATTATTCTGAAGAAACACGTATACTTAGAGGAATGAATGGAAGAATATGTATATGTGGCATGGTTAATATAACTGTATTATGTTTGCAGGAACAATATATGATTGTGACAACCAAGCTATATTTGTTTTTAGTATATTTAACAATTATTTTAGTCTCGATGAATGAGTGATGGCTTGTAATTAAAAGGGTAGCCATCATGATATTCAAAACTGAATCGAATGTGAAAATCGATACTTTTTAGAAGAGCGTGAAGACCCTTCAATTTTGAGTTTTTTGTTCCTTTTTTAGAAAGGGACAAAAAGACCCATACAGCGAATAGTTAGAGAGTTAAAATTAGGGATGTAACGATACACCGTTTTGCCGATCCGATACCGATACCGATATTTAAAAATAAATATCGCCGATGCCGATGCCGATTCCGATACCGATACGAATATTGAAATTGATTTCAAGTTTAGATTAACAAAACTAAAGTGCAATTTTTTTTTCTTATACAAAATTACAGTGTAAGAGATTATTAATATTTAAAATTGATATTAACCCAGTATAAAAAATTGGAAGTAATTTTTAAGGAGCTACATTTTCTTTGCTTCAAAAAATTCTGTATTAAAAATATGCAGATAATTAGTAAAAAAGCAGAAAAAATTTTTAATTCCTTTATAATTTTAAAAAATAATCTCCATGCTTTTTAAAAAATCGATTTTTAAAGGACATTTATCAACTAATAGTCTTCTAAATAACTTTATAGCTTAATTATTAAAAGTCTTCTAAAAGTTTATATTTATTCACTTAAATTTATTTATTATGAAAATGCAGTTTTCAATTTAAATTCGCATTAAAAAAATTGTGAAAATGGGTAATTTTTTATCCTTTTTCCTTGAGGAAAAATCATTATAGAACACGAAAAAAGAAAATTGTCCTAGCATCGCTTTCAATTGGGTGATTGGTAATCGAAAAACAGAACTTCTTGCAATGGCAAGGATATGTAAAACTAATTAGAAATTGTCCAAATTCGCAAAACTTTCGGATCGCGAATTCTACATTTTCATGACTTCTTTGGAGTGGTTTTTTTTGCTGGAATAAGATTTAAAAAACAACGAATTGAATTTGAATTCATGGTAAAATTAACAAAAATAAATAATTTTTTTACAAAATAACAGCATAAAATATTATTCATTTTTAAAATTGATATTAATAAGATTTAAAAAATAACGAAATGAATTTAGTTCATGTTAAAATTAACAAAAGATAAATAATTTGTCAGAAAAAAACTCAGAAAATTTTTTTTAAAAGTACGTCGTATCGACAGTAAAATATCGCCGATACCGATGTATCGGAAAATCTGAAGTATCGCCGATATATCGGTATCGGTATCGGTATTCGTTACATCCCTAGTTAAAATGCTAAATGTTCTTCGTGAAGTTTTACACACATATTATACCTTAAACTTAAGGCTTACGAGATTTCTTACCGCGAGTATTAATTGCGAATAAGTACAAAATTAACCCTTAAACATGTTTTATGCTTTACATGATTTCTGGCGAATCTCTTGTTTCTGGGCCTAAGGTATTTTTGAAGACCTATAGTAGAATTCTATGGCAAATATTTCTAGAGAACATTTCTGCCCGCTATATCGCCACTGAAGGGGAATTTTTTTTGCCATTTTTTTAAGAAAAGGACAAAAAGACCAATACAACGAAGAGCTAGAGGGTCAAAATAATTTTCGCCGTGCGGTTTTACATAAAAGAACTGAACTCATCATAAGGCTTACAAGATTTCCCATACCGAGTGGGCACTAATTGTGAATAAGTACGATGTTAACCGTTAAAAACATTTTAAGTCTGGAGTCATTTCTGGCATTCCAGTTGATTCTGGATTTTAAGTGTCTTTGGAAACTTATAGTAGAATTTAATGCAAATATTTTTGTATAACATTTCAGCCACCTTTATACAGAGCTTTTTGTCTCTTTTTTTAACTTAATAAAAATTGATTTTTTGTTACAGAGTAATTGGAAATGGTAGCGAAGATATGATGATGTTCTAACACATTATCACAATTGTTGACCATATTATGATATTGGCTGGATATATGATGATAATATAATATGATTGATGTGCAAATACTTCGGAAAATATTATGGTTAAATGGTATTATGTTGGACCAATGAAATTAACAGAACAGGTTTGTTATTAGATATTATCTACTTAGTTAGCAATATGAGTTGACTACAAACCATATTATTCAATCATATTATTTTACTGGAAGATTTTGGTCGTAAAAGCCATGCTTTTTCGTTGCCTATAGATCAACATTTTTCACAGTTTTGTATAGATAACCAGATTTTTATCTTTCTACCTAAAGCAACAAAAACTAAGTTAATATTTTAAAGGATTTAGCAATTTTTTATCACACGTTATTTTGCAATACATATTTAGATTGAGTGTAAATTTGCTAAGACGTTTAAAGGAATTGAAATAAAAATCTCTAGTGTTTTAATTCCTCATAATTTCGTATTCATCATTTTAAATTTAATCATTAATTTGTTTCGCCTTTAGAAACCTTGAAAATGCATTAAAAGATTTCAATTTATTATGAAACAGAAACGAAATTCCCAACAACAACATTTAAGATCTGAAAATATTTTAAGATTCCTTAAATTAACAAAAGCAAAAAATGAACACAGAATTTTATAAAATCAAATAAAATTTATAACGAAAAAAAAAAACAAAATAAAACAAATGAATACAACAAAATCAATAACATAATGATTAAACAATAAAAGCAAAAAGTTTGCTTAAAACAACAAACGACAACGATTTAGAGATTTCTGTTACTTTTTTTCGAAATTCATTTTTCAACAGAAAAAGCTTAAATAAAACTCGCACACATTTTTGAAGAAAGAAAAAAAACAACAGTTGAGGAAATGATAAATAGTTTTTTAAACTAATCTGAAACCCAAATCAACCTTAAACTAAAGTAAAGACAAGACAACAACAACAGCAACAACAGTAAAAAAGTTTGAAATAAAAACGAAACGTTATACACAAACTGACAATAAACCCACTCAATAAGAAATAAAACAACAACTAAATCCTAAAAAAAATCAAAATAATTCTATAATAAAAAAGGTGTGTTTTAATGAAAAAAAGACCCACAAGAGGAAAAAAACGTTAAAAAATGTGATGAAAATATTAATATGACTCCTAAAATTATAAAAAAAACAAAACAGAAAATAAAGTTACGACAACTAAAACTAAGAAAAACTAAAAGAGGAACAAAACCACAGAAGAAAGACCTAAAAGCAATGACATGAGTTTTAATTCCTCCACACTACATTTTATCAAATTTAAATAAATTTAGTAATTGAGTTCCAAAAAAATTTAACAAATCTTTAATTTCATCGATTACATAATCAGTTAGGAGGGGAATAATTTCAATATTATTAGGTTTTTTATTCAATTGGCAAAATCAATACATTTTATCTTAATGTTTCCAGGTGTGCAAATCTCTCTCGCTAGTATTTTTTGTAGTTTGTCACTCTTCGAGACATTTACAATTGTAAGGAAGTTTAATTTTTAAACACACCTTAGGAAACCATTTATTAGCAAATAAAATAAACTATTTATCTTAAATAAACCCTACATGCCCTATGCGGAAATGTGTGTCAATTGTTATTTATCTTCTTGTTAAACAGACGCAAACATATTGAATTTTTTCCCGCTACAAACTCATTTTGTGAAAAGAGAAGACTTTAAGAGAAGAATACAATATGCTCTCTTGATCCATAAAGTAGAACGAATAGAGCTGTTACCTACACATCACAGAGCCTTTTAATTATATTGATTGCCCCCCTCTCCAACATCCACGACATGTTAAGGTCCTCTTTAGTGTTGTCAACTTTAACAATTAAAAAAAATTCAGTAAAGTGCGACTTTAGCTCGCACAAGAAAGGTTCCGTAGAAATACACATGTTTCCCATTTCGTTTTTGTCCTTTTTTTCTCATTTTAAAACTTTTTTCGTTTTGCTTTTTCGTTTAATTTTAGTTTTTTTTATTTTTGAAGTTTTTTTTTAATTTTTTTTTGAAATTTTTTTGTTTTTTGCTGATTTTTTTAGTATTGGCGTTTTTTTTTGTTTTGGCGTTTTTGTTTTGTTTTAGCGCTTTTTTTCGATCTTTGACGATGTTTTTAGTGTTAGCGATTTAGTTTTGGCGCTTTTTTCAGTTTTGGCGCTTTTTTCGGTTTTTGGGATTTTTTTTGGTTTTTGGTGATTTTTAGTTTTTGCGATTTTTGGAGATTTGTTTTAGATTTGGCGATTTTTTTGTTTGTTTTTGCGCTTTTTTGTTTGCTTTGGTGATTTTTTCAGTTTTGGCGATTTTTTTTTCGTTTTTTGACTATATTTTTAGTTTTAGCGATTTTTTTCGGCTTTAGTGCTTTTTATCGTTTTGATGTTTTTTCGATTTTTTTTTAGTATTTTTGACGATCTTTTTAGTTTTGGTGATTTTTTGTGTTTTAGCGTTTTTCTTAATTTTGGTGCTTTTTTCGTTTTGACATTTTTTTAATTTTGAAATTTTTTAGTTTTAGCGATTTTTAAAATTTCAAAAGTTTGTAAATTGTCTAAATTACATAGTCAAAATGACATTAAATGATAGGACACCCTTTAATTTTTATTGTTTTAAATATCAGTGTTAATTGCTGTAGTGTACACCAATTAACACCAACTTTGAAAGTTTAAAGTGTCCATATATACATAAGTGTCTGTCTGTTACATTAGTATTTCAAAATTTTTCGTTGCTCGCTTTAGAACACACTTTAATTTTTAACTGTCATATATTTGTTGTTGTAGCGGACAAAGTTTTACATGTTCTGTGAAAAGTTCAGGTCCGTAGCTCTTATGGCTCTCGAGAAAAGAGCCTGTGAAAGACGGACAGACAGACTGACAGACAGACGGACAGCGGAGCGAAAACAATAGGGTGCCTTTACACTTTTGGTGTACGGAACCCTAAAAAGCATTAAAACCGAGAAAAACGCGCAATTTTCTAAAAAAAGCATTTTATTTAAAAACTGATTTTATTTGAATGAATTAAAAGATTTAGAAATTATAGATAACGAAGTATGAGAGTGAAACCCTACTTTTAAAATTTAAAAACTTTTAGTATCCGCAATTATAAAAGTGTTTACTCTACTGAAAAAAATGCCCAGCCAAATTATGAAATTTTCTAGGAAGTTTTTTCTCTTCCCAATCATTTGTTTCCGAGAAAGAAGTCCTCCTATTCTAAAAAGCCAGGGAATAAATAAATCAGGGAGAGGGAAAAATCTGGATCAGCTGTTTAGTGCTTACATTTTATTCTGCACTAACGTAATAATTCAGTACATAGAAAAAATAGACAAGAATTATGTTCAATAAAACCATGTTATTGAAAAAAATATGAATTTCAATAACATATGTCGTTAACTTAATACAATATTTCGTTGTACGTGTTTCTTTCCCATGCCGGTTATTTCTTTTCGTTTCATACATAAGTACTTAAAACCAGTTTTATCTCATAAAAAATAACTGGGATATGGCTCAGCTGTAGAGAGCATGCTTTGCGTCCGGGAAGCCCGGGTTCGTATCCCAGACGTGTCAAAATTTTTTTAATACTCGTATATATATTTTTTCTTCTGAAATATTTTTTTTATCAATATACAGGAAATGTGAAAAGAAATCTTGAATAGTGTTTTACTTCTTGTTTTTTTTTCTTGTATTAAGCTTCTTGTTTTTTTTCTATTCTAGTATGAATTATCGTTGATAATTATAAGTACTAGTGTGTGAATGTTTGTTTGTTCAGTTTATTGGAACATGTACATCCTTTTGCTAGTATGTACTTGTAATTATCAATGATAATTCATACTAGAATAGAGAAAAAAAAAACAAGAAGCTTAACACAAGACATAAGAAAAAAGTGCATATCAAATATAAATAAATAAATAATAAAAAGTGATTAAAGTTAGATGATATTGAACTGTTGACTGCAAACCACCGACTTTGGTCGAGTGGTCTAAGCGGTAGAGAACTCTGAAGAGATTAGCGAGAGCCATCGAAACATGTCAGTTCAACCCTCCGTGCAGTCAAATATTTCTTTGTCTACATGCTTCACATTTATCTCTAAATAAAAATATAATTTAATTGAAAAATTAAATTAAAAACCGAACTTAAGCCAAAATAATTAAATTTCTTTGGATATAATTTTATTAAAATAATGAGATAATTTCATTTAAATAATGAAAAATTACCATTAAAATAATGAATTTATTTTATTAAAATAATAAAATAATTCCATTAAATTATGGAAATAATTTCAGTAAAATAATGAAAACGTTTCAGTAAAATGATGAAATAATTTCGCCAAAATAATTAAAAAATTTCATTAGTTTAGCGAAATTATATGACATTGGATCAATGAAATTATTTCATGTATATGTACTATGTATGTATGTATGGAAATGTATTTGCCGAAATTTTTCATGAAAATGATTTTAGCGAAACTTGTTTCATTAATCCAACGAAGCATGACGTTGGTTGAGTTTTAATAAAGATTTTCATTGAATTAATATCGAAATTTAATGAACGTATGAAAAAAAATCCTTTAGTAGAGAAGCCAGTCATGTGGACTAGATTATGTTTCTTTAGCAAGAAAGTACAAGTTCTGTCAAAAAGTTCATGTTCCTACTATAATTTGATTTTACGTAGGGCCTTCAGACCTTTTACATTTATTAACAGCACTTTTTAGGTTTTGAAATGTTGTCTTCTTTTAAATAGAAGCCAGAACATCAGTTTCATTTGTTGTAATTGAATTGTTTAACTTATGTTTTATAATCAATGCTATGCGATCTAAACGATATTATATAAAATTTCGGGATTTAATGCAAGAGATCCCACTTTAAGAAAATCCAAGGATTTTCCAAAGATTTTTCGTATGACATCTCGAATAGTAATAGATATTAACTGCCTGTTTTTGAAAATCAAATAAGTTTTCGTTTAGCAATGTTGACCTTTTTTATTGTTGTGTTCAATATCAATTCCCCAATAAAAACTTTGATTTTATTTTTAGAAACAGTACACTGCCTGCACATAATACACATATTTTTTGCAATTTTTGATACTCACTGCCATGATATTTAAGGAAGAAGTAAGAATTCACGATCATACGTGATCACGCTCGATGCACATCAACCTCATGAACGATAACCATCTCCAACGCAAACAGAAACAATAGTAAAGTCTTTCAATCGCTTACCTGAAATTAGAAAAAAAATCTTAATAATAAAATAAATTTTTTTTAATAACAATAATGCTATGAGCAATAATTGCATTTCAAGCCAAATACAGAAAAGTTAATCGGGTAGGTTCTGTATTTCATGTGGAATTAAAATGTGCGGAATTATCAAAGCATTGTTGTTATAAATATTCATTTACAACAACAATCCTTTGATAATTCCGCTCATTTTAATTCCACATGAAATACAGAACATGGCCGAATATTAATTTTTAGGATTCCGTACACCAAAAGTGCAAAGGAACACTATTGTTTTCGCTACGCTGTACGTTTGTCTGTCTGACTGTCTCTCAAAGGCTAGTTTCTCGGGAACCCTAAGACCTACGGATACAAATATATGACAGTTAAAAATTAAAGGGTATTCTAAAACGAGCAACGAAAAATGTTGAAATAGTAATGTAATATACAGACACTTATATATACACTCTAAAACATTACTTAAAATTTACGATCCTATATTGTATAAATTTGTGTTGAAAATTTCTCCTTGTCTAAAATTACATCGATTTTGTAGTTATTTTATTTTTCAAATTAAACATATTTAGTCCAAGTGGAAAAAATTGAACATAAAGTATAATACGGCTATGACTGAATGGTAGATACGTCAGACTATCAGTCAGGAGGTCACGGTTCAAACCTGCACGCAGCCAATAGCTTTTTTTGGTAAAAACATTTTATTCAAAAATAATGCGTATGTAATTTTAGGTTGATAATAATCGGTAAAGTGTTGCCAACTATTATCGACCTAATTTTCAACAAAAGTGTTTTGGAGTGTTGACACTTAAAATTTTCAAAATTAGTGTTAATTGGTGTAGTCCGTAGAATAGACTACACCAATTAACAATGATATTTAAAACAACAAAAATTAAATATTTCAAAACAAAAAAATCGCTAAAACACAAAAAATCTCGCAAAAGTAAAACGATCGTCAAAAGCAAAAGTCGTCAATACGAGAAAAAGCACTAAAACCTAAAAAAATCGCTAAAACTAAAAACATCTTTTAAAAACGAAAAATATCCCCAAAAATGAAAAAAAAAACCAAAACGAAAAAAAGCGCCAAAACAAATAAAAGCGCCAAAACAAATTAAAGCGCCTAAAAAATCGTCAAAACTCGAAAAAGTTGTCAAATAGAAAAAAAGTGTCAAAGCCAAAAAAAAATCGCTACCTAAAACAGCACATAAAACAAAAAATTGCTAAATCAACAAAAAAAAACTTTAAAAATAAAACAAAAATAAAATTAAATGAAAAAGGAAAGCGAAAATGAAAAAATTGCCAAAATGAAAAAGTGCAAAATCGAAAAGGGATATACATGTGTACATAACACTTCGTGTGCGAGCCAAACTCAGACTTTACCGAATTTATTAAAAATACTCCCTATCAAATTTTTTGATTAAAAATTATTCGAATGAAATTGTTCAATAAAAATCATTCTAATCAAACTTTTTCGAATAAAATTTTTAAATAAAATTATTTGAATAAAAATGATTCGAATAAAATGTATTCGATTAAAATTCTTCGAATAAAATTATTCGAAAAAAAATTATTTAACAAAAATTTTTAGAATTCCATATCCAAACTGTGCAATTTGACTTTATCAAACTTAAAGCCTCGAATTTAAGCTTTATTAATAAATTTTCAATAAAATTAAAAAAGTAGAATATTACAGGGCGTCCCCCGCAATCCATACAAGAGCGGGTTTCTGCATTCTTTGCTTGAATATATTTTTAAAAAATATGTAGTGTTAAACATTTCACTGTGGTATGCAACGAAATTTTTCGATTATTTACCTTTTCTAATTCATTGCTATGATAGTCTCACAGCTCACTGGATTGTAGAAATTTTTTTTAAATAGCTTTTTGCAACATTGTTTGTAAAATGTTTAGAGCAGTAAATTTTTTTATTTTTGTAAAATATTTATTAGAACCCTTAGAACGAACGGTGTAAGAATTCATAAGTATTTTTCATTCAAAGCATGTCAATATTATATAAATATTTGTATTAAAATTTATATAGATACACTCGTATTTGTTTTATTTTGTATTTTTTCATTCTTAAATTTCAATTTCAATTGCCATTAATGTTTGTGATTTAATTACGATTGGTTGTCAATTGATTGGCATGATGCAGACCAATAAATTAATGATTGTTATTTTTTTTTCTTATTTATTTATAAATATTTTCAACCATTTTTGTTGAAACTCAAGTTAAATTAACAAAAACAAAGTATATGTACGTAAAAATACATCTGTATTTGTATAAAAATATTTATAAGATACAAAGATACAGCAGCAGCAGCAGTTTACATTTTGTTTTCGTGGTAGAGTTTAATCGTTGAGATACTTTATAACAAGTATCTCAACAGTAGCCGGGTATGGTTAACGCCTTTTGCTTTTGGGGGTAACAAAAACACACACAAAAAACAACTTTGAAATAGCAATAAATGTTTGAATACAGTGATGGTCAAAATATTTGCAATTTTTTATTTATTGCATTAAAAGGCTTTTGAAGTTATTTATTCATTCAGCTAAAATTAAGTTTTCACGAAAGTTACAGAAAGGACAGTTGCAAATGTTTCAACCAGAAAATATTGTGAAAGGCACTAAATAATTAATTTGTAACGAACAAATGACAATCCAAAAGATGAGCAATATATAGTTCTAAAAGTTTTAACCATCACTGTAAAAAAATTTTAAGAAAAAACAGTTTACAACATTTATCTATTTTTTTCCATTTTTATATTCATGTAGAATATTTATTCAGAAATAAAAGTAAGAAATTAAAATGCGTACAGCCCGCATTTACAAGCAAATGTTCATGATCTTTATTATATGTGTTTCTTTGTTTTTTTTTTCGAAAATGACAATAAAAATTTAATTAATTTTTATTAGTTTTATTACGAACTTAAAAATACTTTGTCATACAAACACTAAATATAGAAAAAGTGTCAAAGAAATAGTATTTTACCCCGATAATTTATTAAAAGCAGCGTCAGCTCCCTTTCAATTCTTATTGACATACAAATTTTTAATTTTTTACTACCGTTTTTCTTTGGGTGTATCTAAAATTAACGCATGCATGCGTGTGTGTATGTGTAGAAAAAGAAATTATAAGGGTTTTGAATTTCCAAATATTTTCACACTAAAATTAACGTATTAAACTGTTGAAAACACGATATAAAGCGATTATCAGTAGCAATTTGTAACAATTAATTTTAATTTCTATTTTGAAACATTTAACTTTTTCGGTTGAAATTGTCCATTTATTTTGGTTTGGCTATTATGCAGAAGGTTAGAGATGGGTCTTAAAACTTTTTAAACATATATAAAAAAATATTTTTAAAAAAATGTGTGGTCAAACTATTTCAAAAAGACGATTCTTAATGTTCGCGAGCATAACTTTATTCTTTAATATATTAATTATTCGTTCTTAATATTATATATCAAACATATTTTGCATGTTAATTTATTGTAAAACGAATTGTTATTTTTAAACATTCTAGAGAGTTTTGCATATTCAGCTTTTTAATTTACACAAAATTTTTAAAAAATTCAAAATTTTTGGCGATTTAAAATTTTTTACCTGAAAAATAAACTTATTTCTCTGATTTATTTAAATATTATTAAAAAAATTTTATTTAAATTTTTTTTCGAATATTTATTCGAATAATATTAAGCGATTAATTTGTAAGCGCTTAAAAACGGCTGTCTTATTTGAAAATTACATAATATGCATGTACATTTTATATAACTTTGAATAAATATACGCCGAGTTTTATACGAATAATTTTAATTTCTTCGCTTTTCAAAGAAATATTTCTATATTTCACTACTAAGTATATTTGAACTAAAAAGTAAAGAAAGGAAAGAAGGCAAGACTACTATTCCATACAGCCAAGGACACTGATGACGAATACACAATAACGTTTCTTGGAGGAATCTTACGGACTGAAAATACATTATCTCACCTAGCACGATAATTTGCTTTATACATAGCTTTAATCTGCTTCAGTGAACATCTGGGCTGCACAAAAGATGTTTTTTATAGCGTTGCTTATGGCCTCTACATAATAGTAATAAGAATAACAAATGGGCATACTTTTAGGAGCGTCAAATAAACGCTTAACCAGAAGCTTTGCATGTGTTCAAAATGGCGCCTTAAGGTATTAAAACTTTGACGCTGCAAAATCAAAATACAAAATGAAAGGAATCTGAAGAATGTAATACAAAAATATTCGGAATGTAAAAATATTTGGAATCAGAACTATTCCAATTGAAATATATGTCATGGCTGTATAATAGTTTTCGGACGAATTTCGTTTTTCAAATAGAACTATGACCAATTTAAAAATTACATTGTTCTTTCTCTCTCTCTCTCTCTCTTTCTCTTAGAAAAAAACAACTTTTGTTCTACGTTTATTCGAATAATATTAATCGATTCATTTTATTCATTTAAAAAACGTTAAGGAATTTTTATGCGAATTTCATATAAATTAACAAAAAATAGACTTTAGACTTTGCCCGAGAAATTTTAATCGATTAAATTTCTTCACTAAAAAATATTTATTTTTAGTTTCAAAAAGACTCAGACTTTATTCGGGCATTTTTTCTGAAAACAATAACATTTTAGCTAAAAAATATTCTCTCATCCGAATAATATTAATCGATTAATTGTTATTAGTTTAATAAAAGTTTAACCCGTATTTGAAAATGATATCAAAATCAGTCTGACGCCAAAAAATCTTCTCATTACATTTTGTTCCTACACTATCGCATTCCAAATAAAACGTAACATAAATCATTTGCAAAAAAGCAAAATTTTTCGTTTTTTTTACTTTATTTATGGCGGGAAACAAATACACAACTGTATTTGATATTCCTTCAATGTTTGTTTGTGCAAAAGACAACCCTGATAAAATGAAAAATGTGATTATTTCCTAAAAATTACGAATACCATAATACTGTCAAATTTCTTTACGTATTATTTGACAGATCATAACAATTTGTTTTCACATTGTAGGATTTTTACTTAAGATTTGAGTTTTTACAAGTAGTAATACTAAATCTAATAGTCTGAAGGGAGCTTTAGTGAAATTTTACTTAAGACATACATTTAATACAAACTAATCTCATAAAATTCGATATTGTAGGTTACTTTAGCACTAATTGTGAATAAGTACAAAGCAACAACAAAGTTTTGACCTATTTCTGACCTTCAAATTTAATTTTGATATTTTTTATTACATTATAGCTCTCCCTATATCGGGGTTTAAGGGATGTTTTTGTCTTTTTTAAGACAAGGACAAAGAAAGAGCAATATAGCGAAGAGTTAAAGGGTTACAATTTGGTAAAAAAAATTGTCTCCCGTAGTATTACATACAAGTCCTGAAAACACCTTATACCTAAAATGTAAGAATTACAAGATTGTCTCTTCCGACTAACTATAACAAATTGAAAAAGGGGGTAGGTAGTAGGGTATTCCCTCGAATAATGTTTGCTCAATTAATCGAATAATTGAAGTGAAATAATCAATCAATCAAACAAAAAATTTTAATTTCGTGTAAAAATTTATTCGAGTAATTTAGGTCGATTAATCGACTTTATGTAAATTTTCATTTTCTGAATGAGTTTTCGCACATTTCTTAATACAAACTGGCATAATTTTTTAAATTATATGAAATTTGCCACGCCACGCTTTTTATTTTTGATCACCTCTACCAGTATCAGTCGTTATAATCTTGTTATTTTAGATTTCATTGTGCAGTGTTACTTAATAAATTTTTGTGCAATTTATTTTGGTTTATAATTTATATATGAAAGTTTTCAGCTTTAAGCCATAATTAATCGATTGCTATAAATCGATAAATTTCTTAAAGTTTTTTACAAATAATTGTAGTCGCTTATATAAGACATGCAAGCTCAGAGTATTTAATCCAACTTTAGAGAATAATTATTTATTATTCGAATATGTTTAATCGATTACTTATTATTCGCATTCATATTTAAATCTAAGAAAAATTTATGTCCATATAGTGAACTGGTTGTTAATTAAAAAATCAGTTTAAAAACGATAAAGAAGTTTTTATTCTTCAAATATTAATAATCGATTAATATTTATTGGTATTATTTTAGAAATTTCAGCTATATTTCCATGTCATTTATTATGGAATAAATTTAGCTCTAACTGGTGTTGTCTTTAATTCAAAAATTATTTATGAAGAAATTTTAGTTTACAACATTTTGTTCGAATATTATTAATCGATTAAATAAAAACTTTTAATTTTAAGCAAAATTTTTATTTATTAAGAAATTCAAACATCTGATAAGCAACTCTGAGCTAAAGGTTGGCTTTAGGCAAAAGAAAAAAAAGCAAATAGTTGATTACACTATGCAACATTAACTACAAAAACAGTCGAGATTTAGAATTCGGTGAATTTTTTTTTATAAATTTGGGATTTTTGAAGAGGCTGTTCCACCTATTTCATCATAACTTAAGAAGGGGTTCTCCAATTTTATAACAAAACCGCTAAAAAATTTGAATAGAACTTACCTTTAAACCGCTTAACCTATTACTACCTGCCCTTAGATCGGCTCCTACGATTTTTATGAAATTTGGTAATTCGTGCCCAGAAGACCATATAAGTTGATAGAAAAAAGAAAAAAATTTTTACCTCAACTCCGACCCGAGATATGATATGGGTATTTCAATACCCGACAGGCATTAGTGTGAAGTAGTTTCTTTACTTTATCGTATCTGCTAAAAACACCACGTACTATTGTGTTGACATTTTTTTTAATTGTGTGCATTCGCCGAATTTAAAAAAAAGTGATAAACAGTTATACCTATAAACAATTTGTGGCTATAAGGAATTGTAAGTACACATAAGTTATTTCATTACATTTTACAAATATTTTTATTATAAAATTATAAATAAATATAGTAATTTTCATATTATCACAATATAACACTGAATATTTGGATTCAAAATGATTCGTCGACGGAAAATTCTAACTGCTATCGAGTTGCAAGCTCTTTTTGATAGTTGTTGTGATGAGGACAGTGATAGAGAGGAGAACTTTATACAACACGCAGACGCCGTTGATATCATCATAACGCCACCCGATGACGTCGATAATCTTAGTGACAATGAAGAATTGGACGAAAATGTTCAATTGTTGCGCGATGAGCCGGACCTGCCTAATGAGATTGCCGGACAATTCGAAATCGAATGTGTTTACAATGACAACAACGAATACATCCCATCAGGCGATGATAATGATACTGTAAGCTATGAACACGAAGAAGAACAGGAAGAAGATGATACACCGGTAGCCTCAACATCTAGTGGTCGTAAATCAACATTGAAGGCAAAAAAGGCACCGAAGCGACCCAGAATCGATGAAGGAATCAAACCAAAATGGTCTCGGTCACATAATTATCAATTCGATAAGACTCCATTTGATAATACGGCCAATTCATACAAAGCGTTGTATGAACAAATTGGTGCCATGAATCCAGTGCAGCTTTGGGAGATGTTTATCGATGAAGAGGTGTTGAACCTGTTGGTGACTTCAACCAACCATTACGCTGCGACCAACAATTGTCCATCATTCATTACGTCAACTAGCGAAATGAAAACATTTTAGGGCTTGTTGTATATCACCGGTTACCACACTATGCCGCAAATACATAGTTATTGGTCAAATCGGGAATCATTGGGATGTGCACTAATAAAAGAATGTATTTCAAGGGACAGATTCAAACGAATAAAGCAATTCTTTCACGTGTGTGACAACTCAGCTTTGGATTCAAAAAACAAATTTGCAAAAGTCGCACCATTGAATGATTTATTGAACAAAAAATTTCTTCAATTCGGCGTATTCTCTCACCACCTTTCGATTGATGAACAAATGATTGCATACTACGGCCGGCATTCGTGTAAAATGTTCATCAAGGAAAAACCAATTCGTTTTGGGTATAAGTATTGGTGTTTGGCTTCGGTAGAAGGCTACTTGTACCAGCTTATCCCATATGCTGGTGCATCAGAACAGGTGGACCCAGGTTTCGGGCTGGGAGAAATGGTAGTCCTATCGCTGTTGTCACATGTGGAGGACCGCGACAAACACACGGTTACATTTGACAATTTTTTTATAAGTCACAAACTAATGACTCGTTTGTCGAACGATGGATATTTCGCTTTAAGAACTGTTCGTGATAATCGGACCAATCATGCCGATTTAATGGACGTCAAGGAAATGAAAAAGAAGCCTCGCGGGACGTCTGACTTTCGTTTTGACAAGAATAATTCTATACTTGCTGTGCGTTGGAATGACAATTCGGTAAGCTATTCACGGAAACATTCCATTTTGTCAATAGGTTCCTTCTTAGCTTTACTTCCATCAATGGCATGGTCTTCATTTATTCTTATATTTTCAGGTCGTGACGTTACTATCAAATTTCCTTAGCCATACACCAATGGTCCGCGGAAAACGGTATGATAGAAAGCAACGGAAAATGGTTGCGATTGAGCAGCCCCATTTGGTCAACCAATACAATCAGCGCATGGGAGGAGTTGACCTTTTTGATAACGCAATGAACAATTATAGAATTCGGATTCGGGGAAAAAAGTGGTACTGGCCATTGATCACAAATGCATTCGACGCGGCTATGGTAAACGCGTGGAAACTACATTGCATTTGCCGCAAGTATGAATGTATGAAGCATTTTCCGAAGAAGAAAAATCTTCGGTATTTGTCAGTAAAAAACAAAAGGTAAAAAAATGTAAAAAAATTCCGCTAATTATTTTAATTTAGCCCAATATCTCCTCTTTTCTATAAAATAAAATTTAACTCGATATCACTCACCTGCGCTAAAATTTTTTATGTATCGACACAATCTTGGGTATTTAAATACCCAATAGGCAGGAATGGGTTAAATACTACTTTTTTATATACTCAACGGTTTCGGAATTATTCAGACCGCATTGATGAAAAATATAAATTTTTTTGCAAAAGTCGAAAGTTTTTATTTTAAAAAAATTTATAAAAAATCTACTATTTTTATTAACTGATGATGAAGCCATATATACACCCAAATAAATTAAGCTGTATTTCATAAAAATGGATTGATAATTATTGATTTTATTCACAACAAAGTGAAATTACCCGATTTTTGCAAAAAATTGAGTTTTGAAGAGGCTGCTTCACAGATTTTATTTTAACTTGAGATGAAGTGTCCATTTTTTTAAAGTTAATTTAAATAATTTGAATTTGAGACGTCTTCAAGATATTTTAACGTTATTTTTTATATGCTTTTGGCACATAGTTATACTGTGCTCAGCACTTCTATGTTAAACTCTTTGATTGATATTTTTGTAGAACATTTTAGCCCTCTTCACGCTTTGGGACTTTTTGTACCTTTCTTAAATAAGGGACAAAAAACTGGACAAAAATTGTACAAACCTTTAAGAAGTTGTGACAAAATCGGCGGAGCATCCTCTTCAAAAATGAAAAATTAAAAAAAGTGTATCCATGAATTTAAAATTTCGACTGTTTTTGTAGTTAGGGAGCCATAACACATCCAAAAAATATAGTGGTACTCCTTGGCATTTTTCTTGTTGCATAGTGTTATCGGAGAAGGGCATTTCGTATTAACCGAATTTGTTAATATATTAAAAAAAATTACAATTGAATAGGTTCGTTGGTTATATAGATCATATTCATTACATAAAGGGTGGAGTGTTGCGGGCTCCGAAAACCGTATACTGTTACGTTTTGCTTTAAAGCAGTCAGAATTAATTAGCTATTCCTCTATTTCTTTCCTTTTACGTCGATTTATTTTAGTTGATTCTTATTTCTATTTTTTATATTAAAGAATTTTTCTATAAAATTTTAACTTTTTATGAATAGTTTTAATCAACAAATTTGTATTCATTTTAAATTCTTCTTTTTTAAGATTATTAATATTTTTCACTAACAAGCTTAACTTGTAGAATTAATCTAATAATTAAATTTAATCAATAATTGATGATGATTGAATTAAGATTCTGCATATTGACGAGTTGTATTTATTGGAAACAAAAACACATTCATTGAATAGAAACAAATTAATTATATTATTATTAATTCGTAAGAAAGCAAAAACCTATAAAAGTCTATAAAAATAAGCTGATGACATTAACACACATGATAATTATAATGATGATTTAGTTAAAATATTTATTTTTTATCAACACCTACTCCCTCTCATACTAATTTTAACTGAAATAACTTACGTTCGAATAAATAAAAATAAACATCCTCCTGGGGTCTTCTACTAGTTCTACTAATTCTCAACTAGAAAGAATTAGTTTTTTTCTTTTTTGTATTTTATTTAAAATAAAACGTGATTAGAATTCGTATTGAATTACTTTGGAAGAAGAATGTGAGAGAGAGAAAGAAAAAAAAACAAAACCAAACAAATTAAACAAAAACCGATTAAAGATAAATGAACGCTTATTTTAACTGAAATTTTGATTTCTTTTCTATTTAACAACCAACAAATAAAATTAAGGGAAAAAAATTAAACAAATAAATGTAAAAAAAAAAATTATTCATTAGATTCGTTCCATCATTCAAAAATTAATTCATATGGGGAATTTCTATGTTTTTAGTAAGTTTAAGTACGTACATTTTGATATTTGCTGCGTCTTACCATCCTGTTTTACTAATTCTAACACTTTTTTAAGAAAAAAAAAAACTAACACACATTTCGTATAATTGTACGTTAATACTACACACATGAGAAGCCTTAAGATTTTCAAGTTATGATAACATTGGACGGCAATTAAAAAAGAATATTTGTTAGTTTTTGGTTCTAACTATTTCATGGTTTTTGTATCGTTAAGATAAAGGAAACCTACTGACAATCAATCAATCTGTATGAACGCATAGTAGATGTGTGTACTGTGTACACACACAGTATCTGTGTGTAATATAGAAATTCCCAGTTGGCCAGACTGCCTTGCACGACATTGTCATTTACGATTCTTGCACGAATTGTCCTCTTTCGATTGGTTTTCTAATCGACAATTTAAAAGAATTGTCCTCTAGTAAACACTTTTTACGACAATATGAGCGACAATGTATTTCGCTTTGTCCACAATGCAAATTTATTGAGGACAATTTGTCTCCATTAAAATTGTGGAGGACAAGATGAGCGACAATGTCTTAATTGCTGTCCTCAATCCAACTTTATTGCGCAAATGTCGATATTTTAGGTGGTGCAGCAGCAGCGTGGTAAGCACGAAAACTTGTAAACATTCAGCCTCAGTTCGAATCCCAGCTAAGTCAATCAATAGTTTAAATGAAACGGAAAAAACAAGTAAGCAAAAATATTAAATAATTGACTTAATTTTAATTTTTAACGTGCTTTTTCCCAAATTAATATTTTACTTAAAAAGTAAAACATTAATTTGGGAAAAAGCACGTTAAAAATTAAAATTGATGTAATTTAATAATTCCCAAAAAAAAATTTTATTAAATAATTAAGTCGATGACATTGTCGCTATGTAACACTGTACAACACGAAAAAAAAATTACAGGGTTCTTTAGAACAATTCTGGTAGAGGAGATCAAAAAAATATATACATTTGTCGGTGTTTTGCAAGATCACATCGGAATTTTAATTTAGGACGGGTTAATGTTTCCCCCTTTTGGCCTGATCGTGCAGCATATCGGTGCATGAAACTATGCGTTTTTTTTTACATCTAAGGTCTAGGGTATGGTCAGCAACTTTGTAGAAAATATTAGGGCAAATATTTTTGTGGAACATATTAACCCTCTGACTCACCACACAACGGTCATTTTTGGCTCTTTTCTAACAAATCGTAAAATACACCTCTAAAAAGGGGGAGGATGGTGATAAAATGTTGCACAAAAATGTTGGCCATAAAATTTTACTATAGCTCTTCAACTCTTTCCTAGCTCCATACTCAACTTGTACACCAGAAATCATTGAAAACTTAAAATGTGTTTAAGGGTTAACTTATTCAAAATTAGTACTCGGTATAGGAAATTTTGTAAGTCTTATGTTTAAGGTATAAAATGTGTTCAGCACTTTTATGTAAAACACCTCGGGAAAAATTTTGCTGCAACATTTGATTCCTCTAACTCTTCGCTTTATGGGTCTTTTTGTACGTTTCTGAAAAAATTGGCAAAAAAACTCCCCATCAGCGGCAATATAGGGGGCTGAAATGTTCTACAAAAATATTCGCCATAAAACTCTACTACAGGTCTTTAAAGAGACTTAAGCTCCAAACTTAACTCGGACGCTAGAAATCATTGAAAACTTAAAAAGTGTTTAAGGGTTAATTTCGTACTTATTCACAATTCGTACTCGGCATAGAAACTCTTACTTTTAAAGTATAAGATGTGTTCAGCTTTTTTATGTACAAGACCACGAGGAACATTTTTTGGGGTTAGCTATATGATCAGATATTTTGGAAGTGTAGCAGAACAACTTTTCAAATTTCAATGCTTGTATAATTGAGCATAGAAATTCGGGCTTAATTATATTTAAACTTTTATTTCTTATTAAAGCTATTGCACTACAAAACCCTCTCAATGTCGGCGTTAGAAAAGGGTCAATAAAATCAGCAATTACAATACAATTTTTTTATAAATGGGAGCCAATTATTACACTTGAAGAAATTGAAATAAAAATTTTTCTACAACAGCAATGAGCATATTTTCTAAAAATGTTAATGCTTTAAGTTTAAGAGAAATGCTAAATATAGCAGTCAAAATGCTAAAATGACAACGCTGATAATATGCGACATTTTTGCTAATGTAATCATTGACGACAAAATAGGCGACACTGTCGCTTATTTAATCATTGATGGAAAGACAAACGACATTGTCACTTATATATTCATTGCCGACAAAATAAGCGACAATATCGCCCACGTACACAGAAAAAAATAAGTTTCGTTTTTGATAGCAAAAATCCCGGTATTCAATAATTTTTTTTTCAAATTTCCTGTGATAAAGAATTCCCCTATATTGATAACAAAATTATTTCAAAATAAAAAAATATATATATATATATATATATATATATATATATATATATATATATATATATATATATATATATATATATATATATATATATATATATATATATATATATATATATATATATATATATATATATATATATATATATATATATATATATATATATATATATATATATATATATATATATATATATATATATATATATATTTTAAAAAAATGTTGAGTTGGCTGGAATACGAACCCGGGCTTTCCGGACGTAAAGCATACTCTCTATAGCTGAGCCATATCCCATTTATTTTTTTATGGGATACAACTTGTTTTAAGTACTTATGTATAAAAAGAAAAGAAATAGCCGGCATGGAAAAGAAATACTTACAACGAAATATTTTATTATGTTAAAGATAAATGTTATTGAATTTCATATTTTTTTTAATAACATGGTTTTATTGAATATAATTCTTGTCTATTTTTTTCTGTGTAATCACATAGTTTTATATGAACGACAATATGAGCTACAATGTCCCTCAGATTATCGCTCATTAAATCCTACACGATTTTCACGACACTTGTTCGAAAATTTCATCAATGATTTGTTCCAGCTGTCCGACATTTACCCGTCGATGGTTTAACATTGTCGTGCACGCGTCATTGATGATGTTTTAAAGACGTGGCCAACTGGGTGCATTTACTCACATACACAATCGCAAAACAAATACACTCGTTTATGAATGTATTTAGTATCTGTATAGCATAATGGTTTATCTGAAAATGATTGAATATACCTGACAGCTTGACAAATCATTTCTCTTCGTGTTCTTTTCTTTCGATTTTCGTACTACATAATTTTGTTGCTTGCTGCTGGAAATTGAAAAATAGAATTTAACACCTACAATTGAATTTGTTTGTGCATTAACCGAAAAGAACGAAATAAAGTTACATTTAAAAATTAGAAATAAAGGGTATAAAAATTAATACATTAACAGGTTTTCGAAGAACAAGGAACAAATTAATATAGGACTACTTAAGATTTTGGACTGGACAGGCATACATATGTACAATAAAGCGGGTCGACCTCCATACAAAAAAAAAGTTGTGCCAGTCACCCCCTAGAATGAAAGATATGTTAATGCAGTTTCTAAAAAAGGAAAAAAATGATTTGCCACGCCCAAAAATACAGCACTTTTAATATTTTATATATTGCCCCGCCATGTAAAGTCTGATCTCATTATATGGCATATCGTTGTTTATGGCTTATAGATTGTAGCTTAAGTTTCGCCTCAGATGACTCTTGAATCCGACATCGAATTCTGAGCGCCACTTATTCCATTTCAAATCCTTCCCTCCTAATGTCCAATTTTTTGCACGACATCCAAAGTTTTAGAAGGGCTTTTCTTGCCACGTGAAGAGTTAGAGAGTTAAAATATTCTACAAAAATTGTTATCGTCTCACACATTTTATACTTTAAACGTAAGGTGTACAACATAAAATGAATCCCAGATGTAAGCTTTCCCGTATATACTTTTGTGGTGGCATCTACCAGAATCAGCCAATAGAACTTTGTTATTTAAAAAAAAATTGATTTTGTTGCACAGTGTAAATATTCGCATTTTTTACTAAAGTGAAGTGATTTAACTTTATTACGAATAAAATCAATATTTATCCACCGATTTTCATGAAATAAAGCTTATTTTATTCGTAGTATATGTGGTCAGCTAATAAAAATGTTTAGTTTTTGCCATTTTCGATTTTTTGTAAATTTTTAAATAATAAATTTGTCCAATTTTGCATAAAAAAATGTTTTTTACCATTGAAGTGTGAATAATTCCGAAACTATTGAATATATAAAAAAATAATATTTAAACAGCTTAATGGTAATTTTGTGGGTTTTTTGATAAAGTAGATAACGCTTTCCCAAGTTATGATCAAATCAGTGGTGCAGAGCAGCCTCTTCAAAACTCGACTTTTTCAGGTATTTTCACTTTATTGTGAATAAAATCAATATTTATCCATAGATTTTCATAAAACAAAGCTTATTTTATTTGTAGTATATGTGGCTTTGTGATCAGTTAATAACAATGTTGAGTTTTTGCCATTCTCGATTTTTTTATAAATTTTTAATAAATAAAAATGTTCAAACTTTACATAAAAAAATATATTTTTCATCACTGTGAACTGAATAATTCCGAAACCGGGCAGTATATAAAAATAATAATATTAAAACGGCTAAAAGGTAATTTAGCTTCAATTTTTCTACTGGTTTTTGTAATAAAAATGGATAATCGCTTTTGAAATTATAGTAAAATCAGTGGAGAGCCTCTTCAAAAATACCAAATTTTAGAGAAAAATTAAAAAAAGTATTTATAAAATTTTAAATTTCGACTGTTTTTCTAGTTTGGGGACCACAACACATAAAAAAATACAGTGGTACTCGTTGGCATTTTTCTTGTTGCACAGTGTAATTAATAAAATGACTACTTTAATTCATGTTGTTTCAAATTGAAATAATTTTAGTTCGTTATTATTTGAATTAATGTAAATTCTAATAATTATTAAGAGTGGAATGTTCGAATACTCAATCAGATTAGCAGAACGGATCAGTACTATTGATTTCGACAGGCCGCTACACCGTCTCATCAATATTCTTGTTCACTTTGACGACTTACCAATTTTTTCACCAAATATAATAAGAATTAAAATCGCATTCAACAGAGCCACCTGACAAGTGGTGATAAGCAAATACACGTGAGCACTGACGATGGAAGTGTAGCTGCTTCCGGAATTGGCGCCACTCTGTTCTGCCGTGTACGTTGAAAAACTAAGTTGATGTTAGTTTTTCCTTTGTTCCTTGGAATATTAATCATGCCCAATTCTTTCGGAATATAACGTTACGAACCTTAGCCTGATAATCAATTTGGATTCAGAATGCAAGACTTTTCCTGTAAATTCTTACATTCATATTATTTCAACTTAATTTGGTTAACCGAAGTCCCCTCTATCTGATTTAGTCGGGGACTTCGGCTAACCAAATTGAGTTGCAATAAAATGAATGTAAGAATTTACAGGAAAAGTCTTGTATTCTATTTCGTGACACAAATTGGTTAAATAGCTGATGTTTTCTTATAAAAAGCATCCACCTTCATGAATGGTAAATGTGAAAAAGAACGCTGATGAGACGGTGTAGCGGCCTGTCGCAATCAGTATTACTGCTCCGTTCTGCTAATCTGATTGAATATTCGAACATTCCACTCTTAATAATAATTCGAATTTACATTAATTCAAATGATGAACCAAAAAGCTGAAATAATAAATTTCAGACTTATACCTATTCAGTTCAAAATATAAATTACGTGAAATAACTTTAATTCAACATGATTCTTCATGTTATTTTAGGATAACACTCTCGTTGTTTCAACTTGAAATAGCTTTGATTCAACACGACTGACTCTTCGTATTATTTCAGTATCGACTTCACGTTGTTTAAACTTGAAATAATTTCCAATCAACACGATTCTTCGTATTTTTTCATTGTTAACTTCATTTTGATTTAACTGCATTGGAATAGTCCCCCGTATTCTGTAACTATTTCTCAACGTCACGTCAAAACAATATAAAAAAAGACACTTACGTACTCGATGTGGACAACAATTGACTGCTGATAGTCTCTTACTATTCTCTAAGGCCTAGAAAATAAAAAGAGTCTATTAAAGGTAGTCAATTGCTTTCGACAACGTAACTGTCCTATTTTTGATATTGTCTTGACATGACGTTGACTAGTACTTACAGAATAAAGGTGATTAAATCAACATGAAATGTAGTTATTTCAAAAGGAATAACGTTCTTTGGATGTTATTATAAAATCATGTTGACGTAACATGAAATAGCCATGAAGAAAAATCACTATCGACAAATCGTCGATAACAACAATTGACTGCTGATAGTCTCTTACTATTCTCTAAGGCCTAGAAAATAGAAAGAGTCTATTAAAGGTAGTCAATTGCTTTCGACAACGTAACTGTCCTATTTTTGATATTGTCTTGACGTGATCTTGACTAATACTTACAGAATAAAGGTGATTAAATCAACATGAAATGTGGTTATTTCAAAAGGAATAACGTTCTTTGGATGTTATTATAAAATCATGTTGACGTAACATGAAATAGCCATGAAGCAAAATCTCTATCGACAAATCGTCGGTAACAAGTTTAACTTGTTCTCGACGATTTTAATATGAACTTTATCTTTGTGTAGTTATAGTCATTTTTCTTTTCCTTAAAATGTAAGATTAAAACTTACTTTAAATACTGTTAATTTAATTAATGTTAATTTAAATATTTTCTTTAATTATTGTTTCCAAAAGCAACGCCCCATGTAAAGCAAAATATTATAAGTTTTAATAATTTTAATATTACTATAAACAACAACAAGTATAATAAATTTATTTACTGTTTTTGTTATTATATTTATTCACATATAAAGAGCACAAGTGTTTGTATGTTTGCTTTTAAGATAAATACAAAAAAAAAAATTATTTATATTGTATCTTTAAACTACAACTAGTTTTCAACCAATCAGTATTTGTTAATTTTACAAAGAAAAAAGAAACAAGGTTTTATTCTAAGCCAATGAGAAAAAAGTTTATAAAAACAGGTTCACAATAAACTACACAGACAAAGAAAATTGTATTTATTTTAAATTTCAACTGTTAGTCCAAAGATGCTGATGTAGTAGAAATGAGATTTGATCTTGAAAATTTTAAATATATAAAATTAAATAAAACAAAGGACAAGGCAAATGTTGTTAATAATTTTTGGTATTTTTTGTTATGCGAGTATTTGGTGTGCAATTTGGTGTTTTCTGTATTCCTGTTGATGGCTTAATTGAGAAGAAGAGTGTGATCACAGGTGTCATGCCATTAGTTTTGGGATAATGCAACAACGATGTGTACAAATATATTAAAAATAATATGTAATAATCATCCTTTTCGTACGAAGGTAAGAAAAATAGAATCTCATACTTTAGGCTTTCGGTGACGAAAAAAGCGGCTCTGGAGGCTTTCTCACAAAATATGCCACTGTGCGGCGAGAGATTGCACAGATACACACCAATCAGGGCGTACACGCACCACCTAGTAAAGACGAAATCGTACCGCTTTTAAGCCTTGTTACAGTTTTTTTTGTAGCTCTCATTAAAGAACATATAAACAAATTTCATGTTTAAATCGTCGTAAACAAGGTTAATTTAACATTTTTTGGTAGTAATTTTGCTTAATAGGTGTTTCATGCTAATTCAACATGATTGTACACTAAACTTCAAAGAACATTTTTCCTTTTGTAATAACTATTAAATTAAAATAACAATTAAATAAAAATTAAGTTGATACTGAAATAATATGAAAAATCGTGTTGAATCAAAGTTATTTGAAGTTGAAACAATGTGAATTTGATCACACAAAAACTTTCATTTTAGAAACGTCTAAAACGAGGTTAATTTAGCTTTGTGTGGAATACCTTTTTTTATCTGGATTTTATTCAAAAGATCTAATTTTGGAAATAGTTTCTTTATCTTATAATGGGTGATTTTATAAGAACTATCGGAAAGTAAAAAAAAAAAACACATAAAATTCAGAAAAATGCATGAAATATTTATTTGGATCGATAGTTGGGTCGATATAATTTAATGTTTGAAGATTATTTCATGCAAATGTTGGCCGCGGCTGCGCCTCAAATGGTCCATCCGCTTAGTCCAATTTTGGCATACTCTTTCCAACATTTCGGCCGGTATCTCACGAATAATGTTGGCAATGTTGGCTTCCAGTGCGTCAATCGAAGCGGGCTTGTCGCTATAGACATTAGCCTTAACATAGCCCCACAAAAAATAGTCTAGAGGCGTTAAATCTCACGATCTGGGCGGCCAATTGACTGGTCCCAAGCGTGAAATAAACTGTTCACCGAACTCGCCTCTCAATTGGTCCATTGTTTCGCGTGCTGTGTGGCATGTGGCACCGTCTTGTTGAAACCACATGTCATGCAAGTCAAGCTCTTCCATTTTGGGCAGAAAAAAGTTTGTTATCATCGCACGGTAGCGCTCACCATTCACAGTAACGTTGTGATTCGCATCATCTTTGAAGAAATACGGCCCAATGATGCCGCCAGCCCATAATCCGCACCAAACGGTTGTTTTTTGTGGATGCATTGGTAGCTCTTGCAATGCTTCTGGCTGCTCTTCACTCCAAATACGGCAGTTTTGCTTGTTCACGTATCCATTCAACCAGAAATGAGCCTCGTCGCTGAACACAATTCTTCGATAAAAAAGTGGATCTTCATTTAACGCATTTTGGTAATAAAATTCAATAATTTGCAAGCGTTGTTCGTTTGTAAGACGATTCATGATTAAATTATAGACCAAACTGAAGATGTTTGACAGTGACACAAGATACAAAACGTGCGTGAGCTGTCAAAACTAGTGTTGCCAAAAAGATAATAGCAAAAAAATCACTCGTTATTAATATACATATTTTTATTTTTTTTATTTTTTATTTTCTACTGGTTTAACAGTTTGTTGTTCATTTCGTTTAGTATATTATTCAATGTCTGGTGATTCAAAATTTAAGTGATTTTGCTTCATAGGTGTTGCATGTTAATTCAACATGATTTTAATAAAAAAAACCTCAAAGAAAATTTTTCCTTTTGAAACATTTATAGTTTCTTTAGTATTCCAGTACAGGTAAATCCAAATAAAATTGATACTGAAATGACACGAAGAATCATGATGAATTAAAATTATTTCAAGTTGAAACAACGTGAATTTGACATTAAAACAAACCGAAGAATCATGTGGAATCAAAGCTACTTCAAAATGCAACAACGTAAAGTTGATACCGAAATATTACGAAGAATCATGTTTAAATCAAAGTTATTTTAAGTTGAAACAACGTGAATTTAATGTAGCAATTTTATTAATTACTTCACTTACGTGAGGTATATTCGCATAGGCATCAGAAAAATGTGTGTTGCAGTTGTCTGCCCCAGCCAAGATTTAAACTTTGACTACCAAACGATGAGTAGTAAAAGCCATTAGCGCTTTGACTACTCATCGTTTGGTAGTCAAAGCGCTAATCGCTGCAGCCACAACAGCATCTGATATATTTTAGATATATTGGTGTATATAAATACCATCACTAGTGGCAAGAGTTCCATTTTAATTCAACATGATTTCACTGATGACTTCACATAAAATCTATTTGAAATAAAAATTATAGTCATATTGATTTAAAATTAAATGTTACGTTGATTTTTCATTAAGCCACTCAGGTAGATTCAACTTTAATTTAAAATAATAAAAATTGATTTTACTATGAAACAGAATTTTATGAATACAATATTGAACAGTGAAAAATTTTAAATCAACGAAATTTAAGGTCGCATGTAATGCGAAGCTTGTCGGCTATTTGCATTTGCACAATACGAATACCAAAATAAACAACAACAAGAGCATTGTCGCTATCAACAAAGCAAATAAATAGTAACACATTTAAACAGCAAATTAAATTATACAACAAGAAAAATGCCTAGGAGTACACTACACAAAAGAGAGCTGACACATTAAAATATCTCTGAGGCAGAAGAACGTTTACTTGTAAGAAAACTAATAGCAAACTTCTTTTTAGGTACTCCAAAACTTGCTTCTAAGGCTTTAGTAAGAAAGCAAGCTCATCAGCAATCTGAATAACGGATAATAATCCTAAACACAAGGATCAAAAAGTAAGATTGTGGCTGCTACATGATATGCCGCATGTCACGGAAACGCTCTGAACAATTTATGGTATTATTTCAATAAGAACCAGGACCACATGGTTTCCCGCAAATCTGAGCCAAAAAGGTCATATTAGAAGAATATAAAAAAATAGATAGTTACTATCAAGGAGACTTCGAAGAGACTCCAAGTGGTTATGAAAATATTAATTTAAGGAACATTGTTTTAAGTTGTAAACTGTTTTGGTACTTGTACACAGAAACTTTTTTTCATAAATCAAAAATAGCATTTCAGCTTGACAAATTATATTTGAGCTTGTAACTTGGGAGAACATAAAATATCTTGACAATCAAGCTCATACAAGCCCGTCTAGCAAGCCTACATGGTCCCCTAACTACAAAAAACAGTCGAAAATTTTAATTCTATGGATAATTTTTTTTTTTTAATTTTTTTCCAAAATTTGGAATTTTTGTAGAGGCTGCTCTATTGATATTATCATAACTTGGAAAGGGATTGTCCAAGTTTTTTACAAAAACCACAAAAAAACTTAAAACAAAATTACCTTAAGCCGTTCTAATATTTTTTATATACTCAATGGTTTCGGAAATATTCAGACCGCAATGATAAAAAATATATTTTTATGCAAATTAAAAAAAAATTAAATTTATAAAAAACCGAAAATGGCAAAATGTTACCATCTTTATTCTTTGATCATAAAGCCACATATACTAGAAATAAAACAAGCTTTATATCATAAAAATCTATGATACATATTGATTTTATTCACAATTAAGTGAAATTACCTGATTTTTGCAAAAAATCGACTTTTGCAGATGCTACTCCACAGATTTTATTATAACCTGAGAAAGACTCATCCAATTTTGTTTAAATAATTTAAATTTTAGACGCCTTTAAAATACTCAAATAATAATTTACTATATCCGTAAAGGTTTCGGAGTTATTTAGAACGAAATAACAAAAAATATATGTATATGCTTGCTCCATCGATATTATCAAAACTTAGGAAAGAGATATCCTGTAGGCCTTACGATTAACGTATAATATGCGTTCATCACTTTTATGTAAACATTGTCGTTAACATTTTTTAGAACCTAAATATATACGGGGCAATAAACTCCCCTTCAGCGGCATTATAGCGGGCTGAGCTCTTCAACAAAAATTTTCCTCTTGGTGTTCTACATAAAAGTGTGGAGCTTACCTTATACCTTAAACCAGCATTGCTCAAGTCCTATGCGCTTGGTGCTCATTTCTTTTTGTAAAAGCACTTAGCTATAGGCTGTGAGTTTTAATACACACATACAGCACACAGCACTAGCACTACGAAATACACAAATAACTTTTTCTTATTAGTTTCTTTGTCGTTCTTCACTGTATACACGCAAGTGCAAAGCAACAACAAATAAATATATGAAATGTTTTTTTCTTTGTATGTATTGGTTTTTACAACAAAAAATATTGAATAAATTATTTTTTCTTATATGTATTGGTTTTTTCCTTATATGTATTGGTGTTTGCTCTTCCATGAGGAACTTTTGGGCACCCCTGCTTAAACGTAAGCCCTACCAGATATTCTATGTCAAGTCAGTATAACTACGTGCAAAAGGGAGAAATTTAACTTCGGCTAAAATAAATCCCAGATGTAAACTTTCAAAACGCCGATTCTCGTATGTATTAATTTGGTAGCCTCTACCAGAATCAGCCGCTAGAACCTTGTTATTTAAAAAAATATTTGATTTTGTGATACAGTGTAAATATTCGTCAAAATGAGGAGACTTCACTTTATTACGAATAAAATCAGTATCTATTAATCGATTTTCATGAAATAAAACTTATTTTATTTATATGTGGCTTTATGATAAGTTAATAAAAATGGTAAGGTTTTTCATCATAGCGAAACCATTGAGTATAGAGAAACGGCTTAAATGTAATTTAATCCAAGATGTTTAGTGTTTCTTTGTAATTAAATTGCAATACCCCTTCCCAAGATATGATGAAATCGGTGTAGCAGCCTCTTGAAATATCCCACATTGTAGAAGAAAAAAAATTTTAAAAACGTATCCATAGAATTTTAAATTACGACTGTTTTTGTAGTTAGGGGACCCATAAAAACACATCAAAAAAAAAATAGTGGTGATCAAAGGTCATGACAAAAGTGTCATTGTGTTGCATAGTGTTATTATTTTGTACCTGCTTCTGCAGAAATTCAATATGATTTCAATCAACATTGCCACATGTAGATTTTATATTGGTATTTTTTCTGTATGAACTTCCTCCAAAAAACATAAACATTTTAACAGTTTAATTTTCGAAGGTTCGAAAGTCTACAAAACTTATACAAATTTACAAATACTAAAAATTTTATCGACTTTTAATTTAACTTATTTTGTCATAATTTAGCAATTTGAAAATTGTGTTTATAATGCCATAAGAAATAAAATAAATAATTAAAACTATTTTGAATTTTAAGCATTTAATAAATAAATAAACAATTCATTGCACAAAAGTATGATTATGACATCTTAAAAGATCTATACAAATGGTGGAAGATACAGATACAAATTTAAAGACATACATACGAAATAGCTACACGTTTATACTAAGAAATAAAAAACTAAAGTATGAAATAACAACAGCGGAATTGAAAAAAAATAATAAAAATAAGCAAATTCTAATAAAAATGAATAATTATTGGACTTGTAGTCATAATCTTTCTCTTCAAACAAGATACAACTAAGAAACGTAATAATAATTTCAATTCAATTGCTAAGAAATTTATAATAAATAAATAACATTATTTAATTTATTTATACTAATTGATTAAAAGAATGTGAAAATGTTGGAAGGAATAATAATATATTAAAAAAGATTATTAGCATATGAAAACAAAGAAAAATTAATCGATTAATACATATGTATGCATGTATAGGAAAAGTTTTTAGCTTTAATTGCTTAACTTTTGTTTCAAACACGTTAAATTATGTGTTATTTTAAATTTTTTATGTATTACTTGTAAGATTTAATATTAAAATTTAATCGATTAAAAGTTATTCAATTGAAAATTAATCGATTAAAAATTAATTGGTAAAATATTCGTATTACTTTTTAAATATTAGTAGGACATATTTTTAATAAAAACTAGCCTCATAAAATCCGGTTTTATGGGAAATCTTAGTACAAATTGTGAATATGTAAGTGGGTGATTCTCATTCTACGTACATTTGTGTTTTTTTTTTTGCTAATGTAACTAATATAAATATGAGAAGGTAGGACTTATATTATAGTTTTCGCCTCATTTAACATTTTTTTAACATTTTTGTGTATGGAGCGTTACATTTGTTTTCGCGGTTGTTTGTTTTCGCTGTTGTTACATCAGAAAAACTGAAAATAGGGTTTGAAAGCACTATACAGCTACTATCTAAAAACAACAAATTGTAATAATCGCAGGACGAAATTAAATGTTATAACCACTTTTTCAATTTTGACTTGGGTTCACATAGAGAAATAAAAAATTTGTATCTTTCAAAATAGTTCTTTACACACATTTATAATAAAATCGATTGGCAATAAAATCAGACATTTCTAAAACGATAATGTCCGTCTCTACCCTAACGCAGTTGTTAACTTTTTTTACCGTCTTAAAATTTATTAATTAATTACACTGTGATACAGTAAAAATCATTCAGGGGTTCTCAAGCACCAATTCTATTTGGTTTGAGCCCATAGAAGAAAGAAAATTCCCATGGTTTTTGTAGATCACTTCGTAAAGTGATTTGATAACGGTAATTGTTTTCTTAAAGTTTGAATTTTGAGCACTCACAACTCTTTTCTTTCAAAACGGATTTTCAAAAATCATGTCTTATTTGACAGATAAGAATCATATCTTTCAATAAGATTGTAGAAATCCGTTTTAAAACGTAAAGTTCAAACTTTAAGAAACCCGTTTTTTCACTACATTTACCGTTAAAAAATCACTTTACGAAACGGCCTAGAAAAACCATATATATTTTGTTTCTCTATGGGCTCCAGCCAAATAGAAGTGGCGCATGAGAACTCCTGAATCATTATTTTTTTAACTTTTGTATCATAGTGTTATATTTAAGAATTTTATTAACGTAACGCGCAATACATTTTCTTACGAATTCAATATTTTTTCAGAACATGCACCACATTTTGAATTTAAGCCAATTCAGATGTATAATCTTCGATGAGTTTTAACATAAATTCCTTAATTATGCACTAAAAAATTTTTAATTAAATTAAATAAATATGGATAACACTCAATACATTTTTTATACAAACCATAATTGATTGATGAAACGTTTTGCAATATATGTAATACTATATAAAAAAGTTCACAAAACTTTTAAATATTTAGAAGTACAAATTTACGCTGCTATTTGTGGTTAATGCAATTTTAATAATTAAACTGAGTAATGAAGCGTATTAAAAAGTGTAACGCTCAATACACAAGACTGCGGACAAGAACAATTTTTTAAAAATTTATAGCTTCTAATATTTTTCAAAAATTTGATATGTGAAATAAGAGAAGCAAATGCAAATATTCTTAAACTGTTACACATTTAGTCGAGTTTTTGGAAAAATTCATACTTTCTTAATGTGGAAAATCAACAGCATGCATTACGGACACGCCATGAACAGTATTATCGTTCTTCGTTTTTAACACATAATGGGAAGTTTTACATAAAAAAACGTATAGACATTTATTTATAATATATTAAATCAGGATAAAACAGTTTTCATTTTAAAATGTATGCGTTTGTCTTATAAAATATTTTACTATACTTTCAACGGACACGAAAAAAGCATTTGAAATGAGAATCATCCAATTATGAAATTCACTCTTAACACAATTTTAAGTTTTAACTAATTTCTGGTTTTCAGCTTTGGTGTCGTCGACAATTTATAGTAGAATTAGTTGTATGCAAATATAATTGAAGGACATTTTAGGGCGTTACATCGCCGTTAAAGGGAGCTTTTTTTCTTTTTTAAGAAAGGGACAAAAAGACACATGCTGCAAAGCGCTAAAGGATGAAAATGTTCTTAGTGCTGTTTTAAATAAAAGTGCTGAATACATCTTATAGCATAAACGTAAGGCTTAGAAGTTTTCCTATGCCGAGTACTAATTGTGAATAAGTACGAAATTAACCCTTAAACACATTTTAAGATTTGACTGATTGCTGGTGTTCGAATTGAGTTTGGAGCTTTGGTGTGTTTGAAGGCCCATAGTAAAATTTTATGACAATTATTTTTGTATGACATTCCAGTCCGCTGTCGTAGACTAAGGGCAGTTTTTTTCTCAGTTATTTATTAATTTTTTGTGCCCTCTTCCAGAATCAGTCTTTTTAGAAACTTGTCAATTTTTTATGGAGCATAGCGCAAAAAAAATGTTGTCGTTCCTTTAAATAAAAATATGTAGAATATAAAGTTTAATGGGATACATTTCTATCACGCATAGTTTTTTTTAATGAGTCTAACCAATATTTCCACTAGGTACAGTGTATATTTCAGCCTAACTCGAGAATGGTATGCTCCATTTCGATCCACAAAACTCCAAAATATGCTTGACAAAATTACCTTTAAATTTTCCTAATATAGTGTTGATTTTATCAACGCTTTCTGACTTATTCACAAATTAGTATCGAAAAAAACCATTTTTATGATAAATTTAATCAGTTTTTCTTTCTAAAAGCTCGTAAAAAATGTAAAACTGCAACAACTTTACCTTTTAGCTGTTGTTCTTAAAGATATGTGTATTACGAGTACAAACAAAATAAGCCATGTAGCATGAAAATCGATCACTTAAAACGTAGTTTCATTTAAAATTTTTTCAACTCAAAAATAAATTTATTTAATTTGAAATATACTGATGTAACTAGCGGAAATATTAGCTAGGCCCATTACAAAAAATATCTGTATGTGATAGAAAAAACTGAAAACGGATTTTAGTTTACCGCGTCAAACTTTTTAGATTCCACATATGGGCATTTCTATGAAAATGACAACCACGACTGAAAAAATTAAAAACCTTAAAAATTTTTTTAAGATATGGTAAAGAGGAAAAAAACAATCAAATTTTACTATACAGAGGTAAATATACCTTATGACAATTTTTAAATATTAAAAATAACAGTTTAAAGTGAATATCTCTTTGACTAAATTTAAGAAATTGCAGTAAACTATTTTCGCTTTCTAGCGACTAAATTCAGTTATTTGTAACATTGTAATTATACTTTAAAATTAATGTTCCAACATAAAAGATCAAGGTTCGTGAGGAAAGATAAAAGATAGAGTTCGATTAGCTATATATTTTTTATTTTCTCTGAACGCTATTTTAATTTCACGTACGTAGTGCAAAAGTACTATTTATCTACGTCATTTGAATTTGACCGGTCGCAACTGTCTCGAAATAAAAGTTTAATGTAAGATATTTGTCGCAAACAAATATTGGTCGACATTTCTGTTTTAATTTGGTGTAATAAAAATTTTATAAGCATTTAAAGCTCGTCACGTACGCTTTTGTACTACTACAAAATGAAAAAATTTCAAAGTTTCCATAAAATTTCAAAAATAAAAAAAACTTCATCCTTTTTCATATCATGATAGTCAGCATATTAATGATTCTCGAACTGCGTATTCATTAGCCGAAAAAGTTTCAAATTAATTAGTATGTAATACTCTGTAGTATGCTAAGGTGGCGCCGTAAACTCAGCGCCCAAGTATACATAGTATGCAGTATGAAATGAACTTGAATCTTTATTGTTTTTATTGCTATTATCCGCAAATACATATTTTTTATTTGCTTTTAACTTTTTGTTTACATCTATTTACAAAACATATATTTCATTACTTAAGAATACTATAAAAGAAAACTGCGTTACGTACGCTATGTACCGTACGCTATTAACCTTTGTTCATTATAAACTCATCCAAAAGTTTTTTTTATTTCAAATTTACGAATAATGATTGAAAAATATTTGGCTTAGTGTAAGAAATTTAAAAAAAATCTTTACAATTCGCAGACTTTCGCTTCTTTTTACATGCACCCTAACATCATTTCTGTTTTATGTCGCGTACGATATGCCCTTATTTCCTTCCATATTTTGGACAACAAGGTTCCAAATGTGATAAAATTTTTTTTCACATATAGTACCCTCTGAATGGAACATAACTCCTATTTTTGCAAAATCAATTCTACTTTGTAGGCGTATAAATGTCACGTACGCTGGCAAGGAAATGACCATATGTATTTTTATTTAAAGGACATTTTATTTTGCAAACCAGTGTTATTTGTATACACAATGACATATGCTTGGTTGAAGATGTTTTCGGAATCTATTTCGAATACAAATATGTAAATATGAGTATCCAAATCGAACAGTAAATTAATAAAAATAATAATATAATAACATAAATGTGCCAATGAGTGGAAGAATACAACAGCAACAGAAGAAAATTCAAAATTTTAAATGAAGTATGAGTATCTGTAAAATGTAGAGATGAATTTGTACAAGTATTTATTTCATTTCTCCTTTAATGAATTTAATGAAGAGCCATCTAAAATAAAATTATAAAAAAAAAATAAATATCAAACGAATTTTAAACATCTAAACAAATTCAAAATCAAACTGAAATTGTCTATAACATCAGCCGGCAGGCAGCAGCAGCAGCAGCAGCAGCAACAGCAGCAGGAGCAAGAAAAAATATGATTTCATTTAAATCAAATAAATGTGTTTACAAAAAAGTTTCAAAAAGAAAAAAAGAAACAGAAAAAAGTATCTCATCATTTTTAAATACTTTGGCTTTATTATTATTACGAGTATCAAAATGATTCCGCTGCTGTTGCTTCTGCTGATGATGATGATGATGCTGCTAAATAATGATTTAGTTTTTCTTTTTAGAGTTTTTTTTTTCTTCTCAATTCATTTGATTATTTTGTATTTTGATTGTAAATGAGTGTGTGGATTTTAATCATTCGTTGGTGCGGTTTTTTATTTGTGGTTGCATCTGCTTAATTGTATCTTAAGCATATTAAAGACCAAACAACAACAACAATAACAACAACAGTTAAATGTACACACAAAAAGGCTTTACAACGCCAACACCAACAAAAACAACAAAATTTATATCTGTATAAAATATGAATAATCTATACGATACTTGTACATGAATTATTATGAAGCGTTTTGGTAAATGTATGATTTTTCATTTCTTTTTTTTTTGTCTTACAAAAATGAAAAGAAAAAATTGTTAAACAGTCAAGAGCAAAAGTATGCACAGAGAAATAAAAATAAGAACAATAAAATCAATCAGCTTTGGAGTTATTAAAATTAAGGGTTTTTTTTAATTTTTTCTCAACGATAACTTTTGAATGAATCAATCGTTTTTAATCGAACTTGCAGCAGTCGAGGAGTACCTTGCTCCGAATCCCTAACTTGTTTGAACTCCTCGTAAAAGGCATCCCAGTGGTAAATTTTCAAAGGGCAGATGTACGTAATTATTATTTTGGTGCTCTCTGCCAGAATCAGTCGTTATAACTATGTAATTTTTTTTGTGTTGCACAGTGTATTTAGTATAAGAAAAATATTAACAATTTGAAATTAAAGCGTATCACGATTTTTCGTAAAATCGTAGCTTATTTTTGATCTCTAAAATAAATATTTGCTCGTTTTTTTTTTGCTCTCCACTGTATATCATTTTGAGTGTTTTAATCATTGTATTTGTCTGTTATTTCTCAAATCGAAAGAGATATTTGTTTTCTTCTTCAACATAAATTTTAATAAATCTGCTAATATGAATATTATTACTTTTTTGTTAATGTTGTTGTTGTTGTTGTTGTTGCAGTTGTAATTTTAATTTACGTTGTTGTAGTAGTTGCTGTTATTATTTTTGGCAAATGCATTTATTATAATTAAAAATAGCTTATTAAATCATAATTTAGAATCAAAGAAGCCAAACAACTAACCAAAACACCAACAACAAGAAACAAATAAATTTTGAAAAATTAAAAAAAGAAATTATAGTCATGTGTAATTTATTAACATTTAACGAAATTGTTCTTGTTAAAGGTGAATTTTAATTGGATTAATTTAAAATCTTAAAAATGAGAACGAAAAAAGTCTTTGGGGCTAAAGGTGGCTTTAGACTATCTGTGTCTTACATCTGACTTGTCAGCTTTGCGACCCACATGTGTGGGTGTCTGTCAAAATTTTCCATTTACAGACGATTTTTAATTTTTTGCTTTAACACGTACATGTATAATCACATACTTGTTAACTCAAAACAGCTGATGTCAGATGAAAATAGAACAAGCTCTTATTAAAAATTATGTCACCTGACTTTAGTTCTGTAAATTACAGATGACAATGTTTCAAAAGCTTCACACGGCATGTATAGCTTTTGCAGTGGGAAATTTTACAGGTCAGATGTAAAACACAGATAGTATAAACTAGGGATGTAACGAATACCGATACCGATATATCGGCGATACTTCAGATTTTCCGATACATCGGTATCGGCGATATTTTACTGTCGATACGACGATACTTTTCTTTTATTTTACAATGAATTAAATTCACTTCGTTATTTTTTAAATCTTATTAATATCAATTTTTAAAATTAATAATATTTTATGCTGTTTTTTTGTAAAAAAAAAATGTTTATTTTTTGTTAATTTTACCATGAATTCAAATTCAATTCAATGTTTTTTAAATCTTATTCCAGCAAAAAAAAGACACTCCAAAGTATTCATGAAAATGTAGAATTCGCGATCCGGAAGTATTGCACATTTAGATAATTTCTAATTATTTTTACATATTTTTTCCCTTGCAAAAAGTTCTGTTTTTCGATTACCAATCACCGAATTGGAAACGATGCTAGGACAAATTTCTTTTTCGGTGTTCTATAATGATTTTTCCTCAAGGAAAAAGGTTAAAAAATTACCCATTTTCACAATTTTTTTATGCGAATTTAAACTCAAAACTTTATTTTCATGTAAATTTAAGTGAATAAATATAAACTTAGAAGACTTTTAATAATTAAGCTATTAAGTTATTTAGAAGAACATTAGTTGATAAATGTTCTTTAAAAAATCGATTTTTTAAAATTACAAAGGAACTAAAAATTTTTTCTTGCTTTTCTACTAATTATCTGCATATTTTTAATATAGATTTTTTGGAAGCAAAGAAAATGTAGTTCCTTAAAAATTACTTCCAATTTTTTATACTAGGTTAAAATCAATTTTAAATATTCTCTCTTACAATGTAATTTTGTATAATAAAAAATTGCACTTGAGTTTTGTTGATCTAAACTTGAACTCAATTTCAATATTCGTATCGGTATCGGAATCGGTATCGGCGATATATATTTTTAAATATCGGTATCGGTATTGGATCTTCTTAAGAAAACATTTATTTAAAAAAAATTTTTGTATTATGTTGCATATATTCTTAGAGTTCCCTTTTATCATAATTTCATAAGCATCTCTTTGACGATATTTTCCATAAACTTATTAGTATGGACCTGTTTCCAATTCCTCGATTTGGCCTCCTAAATTCATTTTATCAAATTTTACTACGACTGTTAAGTGTTTAACAGTGCTCTGTTAACTGCAAAAATGACTCTGCTAAAAATTTTGGTTTCTGTCTCCGCCAGTTAAATTTATTTTTATCTTCACAGACATCAGCAAGGAATACAGAACAGGCCTGAATAACAAAATAAATTTTCTGCTTATTTTTTATATGCTTTGTAAAAAAGTTAACTAACTAATATTTTGTAAGCTTTTTTAAATTCCACAGATTTCTGTAATCTGCCTGTTTTTCAAGCGCTTTTGGAATTTTCAATCAATTTCGTTTTTCATTTTTAATCAATAGAAGTTCCCATTTAATTTGGATTTACCCGGCAATAATTTTCTAAATGTCTTTCTATGTGTCGTGTATGTGTTTAAACTTATTAATTTAAATTTAAATTCTATGACTAATTGAAAGTAATTAAAATTAAAGAAAATAAAAACTATTTATTTAAGCAGTTTCATTCAATTTGCTGCCATTATTAGTCATTGGATTTTTGTGGTTTCTTTCTTCTCAAATGAAATAAAAAAATATTAAACAAGATCACATATTGAAAATTAACAAATTCTGGCGAAAATTAAAAACAGATGGTCTTTATTTTAATTTAAAAACACAATATAGATTATTTTTCTTTTTAATAAATAAAAAAACATTACGAAAGATTGATTAACATTTGAGGAAGAAATTATTGAAACTTTAGATACAAAAGTCTTTAAGAGATTAATAATGTAAGCAGAAAAATGTTAATATGAGCACGAGAATTTGTTTTAGTCACTTTAATTAAATATTTAATTAAAATTTTTTCGAAATTATTGAATTAGAATTTATTTTTATTTTTTTTAAGTATGTATGTGTATTGATTACACAGAACAGCGCAATAAAAATGAATGGATTTCGGCGGAGCGTAGGTAAAAAAATTTTTGTTCATCGTCATTTTGAAAGTTTACATCTGACCTTTATTTTAAGAAAATTAAAGTTCCCACCCTTTTGCACTTTGTTATAGTGAATCGGTATAGAAAATTATGTAATTCTTACGATTTAAGTATAAAGAATGTTTAGCACTTTTACGTCAAGCACTACGAGGAACATTATTGTAGAACATTTTAACGCTCTAACTGTTCGATGTATGGGGCTTTTTGTCTCTTTCTTGAAAAAGTGGAAAAAAATGTATCTTAAATATCAATATAGCGCGCTGAAATGTCCTAGAAAAATATTTGTCATAAAATTCTGCTACAAGTCTTCGAACACACCAAAGGTTAGAGCTCAGTTTGAACGACAGAAATAAATAGAAAATTCAAATATGTTTAAGGATTAATTTCGTACTTATTCACAATTAGTGCTAAAATATTCCTCAAACCCAGACTTTATAAGGCCAATTTGTATTAAATATACAGATTTCTGACGTAAAATGTATCTACAAATCCCGAAACACTATAAAAAAGAAAGCTGTAGACTAGGGGTGGGACGAATTTTCGCTTTCGCGCAACTGTGTAAACGTTGATAATATCACTACTCCCTACATGTATAAAAAAAAGGTATGGAAGAAATTGTGTATCACTAATTTTGTTGCTGCATTTTTTACAAAGCAACCAACACAGTTGGTTACTTTTTACGGTTACGGTTCAGATCCCGGTATCCCGGTTTCGGGATTTTTCTTTTTTAACAAAACACTCAACTTATAAAGTAATAGTAAAATATAAATTTGACAAAGAGGACGTTACAAAATTAAAATTTAATTCACTGAACTAGGATCTTAGAAAATAAATTAGCTACAACAATATTTAGTCATATTGTTGCCTTAGTGATCGAAATTTTTGCTTTCCTTCTATTACTGAGTTATCCCGTGACCTAATGACGGCACAAAAATTTTCTAAGTCCACTATGACCAGGTATTTATTCAGTAAAATAAAATTATGTTACCTATTTATAGCTTTTGTAGTTAGTCAAACCACTCTAGCACAAGCTTGGATGCTAATTTCCATGAAAGGAAAGATTTCAGAGCTGTTGGTCTATCTGAAAAGATAGTTTTATGTGAGCCCTAAGGACTTTTATTTAAAATAATGACGGCAGTAGGGATGGGCAAGTGAAAAAAATATATCGATATACATATATCAATATATTTTTAAATATCGATCGGCATCGATATATATCGAATAAAAAATATCGATTTATCGAAATATCGATATTTTTTCAACAATGAAAATTTATACGTAGTCCCAAAATTTGTTTTAAAAATAAAACAAAAAATTTACCTTTCTTATAAATAATTAAGCTGGAAAGAGTTAATTTCCAAGATCCTTACTGTTCCACCAATATTTCATTGAACATACATCAACAAAATTACACTCAAAGAAGGATAATTTTTCGAATAGACAAAATATTATAAATAAAACAAACGATTTTTTTAGTAATATTCTATTTGATGACGACTGTGCCGAAATTTTTTTAAAATTGCACGAAAAATAAAAACCAAAGCTAAAAAAATATCGATTTTGATACTTTCGATATATTTCGAAAAAATATCGATATATCGAAATTAAAAATATCGACGATATATTTTTAAAAAATATCGATATATCGATATTTTTGCCCATCTCTAGGCGGCACATGTTAAAATTTTTTTCAATTTCCGCCTGATACACCGTAGGCCAGTTGCACATGAAAACATATATTTTAACTTTGGGTCCAAAGACTCACGCAGCAGCACGGGGTTTTGGATTTATCTGGAAACCACCGTATATTTCTGGAATCGACAGGTGAACCAACATCCTCACACGTAGCCTTGAGCGCCGTAAGCTGAAAGCAACATAATATTTTTCCAAGCCTCAGTTCATGGTTTATGCTGCCATTCGGCATAGCATATAGTTCTCTTTAAGATATTGTACTCAGGATCGATGAATACCTTTTGCCAACACAATGAACAGAGTTTCCAAGACCCATCCTGTAAGTAGCCACTGATGCAGAGGATCTTATGAAGATCTGAAAATGTGTTGTACTAATTAAGGGATGAATGACAAAGGCTGGAAATATCCTCATTACACCGGTAGCAAGAAGATATGCCAACAGCTTGAACTTGCATAACTTAGTAACTTCTGCAACCAGCCCAGTTCTCGGCCACCATACAATCGCGACGTACGTGATAGTTGGTCTGATATTCATGTTTGTTCTATATTTTATGCGGAATGACAACGTTCGGAATTTTCATATGTTATAAATAATAATTTGCAGCAACAATGCTTTGATAATTCCGAACATTTACATTCTGCATGCAATACAGAATATACCCGTTTAGTTTCATAAATCCACATGATAATTTTAGGGGGCATACTTCATCCAAGTGCATCCAGCACAACTCATTTAACGATAGTATACCAAATCAAATTTTTTCCAGAGTGAAGTAGAGCACAACGCAACTAGAAATTTTCATGCAAAAACATTTGGGATCTAACTGGAATCCCAATTTCGATGTAACACAGAAACGTATTTGGGACATGATTGGTTTCTTGTGGGGAAACATCAAAATCCTGCAAAAATTTGCTCAAATCGTAAAAATGGCAAACTCTAATATTGAATTAAAATTGCCGAAGCTATCCAAGGCACAAAAGTAAGCACCTCTATTGAAGATGAGACAAAAATGCGATTGAAAATTTGTGTTAGATTTTCCCAACAAGTTCCCAATAGTTTCCCACTTGGGAACAACTTATTTTAGGTCACTAATTTGTAGATGAGCTATCCCAAAAAGTTCCCTGCGAGATCCCAAATGGTATAACCCTTTTGGGCTTGCCTGAGAGAACACAACCGAATTTCCCAGTTACCATAATCGGCATATCCAATCAGTTCATGTCCACTTTCACTACGAATGTAGAGAAGTTCGTCTATCACCACTAGTGTTTTTCATTCGGGATTTCCCGGGAAAAAATTCTCGGGATCCCGCACATTTTTCGGGAAATAAATCCCGGGAAAATCGTGCGGGAATTGCCGGGATTTTTTAAATGTTACTATGACAATTTTTTTTTGTAAGCACCCGTTTTCAGTGCTGCTATTATTTAGACAAATATGTAAATCAAAGAAAAATTATGTATTTTTGAGCCCATTTTATTTGTATCATATATTATTTGCACATTTTTTAAGAGCAGCTCTCAAAATATCAAAATTCGTGAACAAATGAAAATGACAGATTGTCACTAAGTGGACATAGCAAACATATATTTTCTAAAAAAATCAGATTAATATAGATTTTTGGTCCCGTTGTATTTTACCTATATTTTCATAAAAATTGCGCTTTTAAACAAATCATACTTCGTAAACGATTGAAAATAACAAAACGGCACTAAGTGGGCATAATAAAGAAGTACTGGTCTATATTTGCTGATAATATCAGATTGTTATTTGAAAGTTATGTCAATGAAAGTTATGTCAAGGTATCAGAAGGCCTCCTTCCTCACTAACAACAAAATTAGAGTTTTATGTAGAACAGGGTTCACACAACAGGGTTCAATTAAAAATCATTAAAAACGAGAAAAATCTGCAATTTTCAGGTGGTCACTTTTCCGCCAGTTAATTATTTCAGTACAGTTTTGCTTACCAGTCTGAAATGGTCATTAGTGCCCTATAAAATAAAGCAAAAATCAGTCCAATATCTTTTCTACTTAAGAAGCTAGAGACATTATTAAAAAGTATGAAATTAGTAAACATTTTTCTTCGGGTGGCTACTAATGACACGTTATACAATAAAAAATTTAGTTTTTTACTTAAATTAAAAAGAATGTGGCACGGCTAAAACCCCTCAAATTTTATAATTATTTAACCGACGTTTAATGCATTCATAAACTTATTTAATAGATCTCATGAATTGCTATTAACTTTTTGTTCAAACTAATTAAATAACATGGTATTTTGTATCGTTTTGTATTGGGCGGAAATTCCCGGGAATTCCCGGGAAATCGAAAAATCAATCCCGCTTTCCCGGGAAATGAAAAAGTCCGGGAAAAGAAAAACTCTAATCACCACCGACCATGGGAGTGGGAATAGAGGATATCCTTCGACAACCATAATACATTTAAATTCATAAATTAGTGCTACAATTGTTACTTTTCAGTAAGAGTTTTGTGTATAAGAATTTTACTTAAAAACGTAATTTAATATTTCGGGATTCTCCGGGATTTTTTTTTTTGACGAGTCCTGGTATTCGGAATTTACCAATGACGAAAAATACCGGGATTTTCGGGATGAAGATTTCGGGATTGGCATCTGTATTTCATCCGTTTGGGCTGTACGATGACTTGTACAGAAACACAGATCTACAGACACACAGACACACCCCTCTTTTTTGGTCGGTGGTTAAAAAGAACGGTATTCTTTTCATAGTTTTTTTCTTATTTTAGGAAATGTAGCTAATTCAGCTTTGGCCTCCGGAAGATAAGCCCTCTTTTCAAAAGGATAATCATATTATGATGGAACATTAAAAATTTTTTATTGTTGTTGTAACCCTTTGCACTCAAAATATCCACTATTTTTATACATAAAAGGTAAGATTTTATATAAACTTAAGATGATGTTATAACGCCAGTTTTCGAATTTTTGATTCATTCGATTTAATGCGCGTTTTCGCGATATTCTATAAAAATAAGTGTTATTGTCAGATTTTTTTTTATTGCCTGAAATTCCGAGAACGGTTCAGCTGCATAAAAGAAATTTTGCACTGTTATGTAGATAGTATCTCTTTCTTCTTTCAGCCAATACAACAATTGTGTCAATCGGATAAAATTGTTTAGAGATACAGGCCCTAAAATTTTAAAATATTACATCTTTAGACCTTTTTCAAAACTTATCAATTTAAATTGTCCCATTAAGTTGAAAAAATATATTGTTTAATTTTTTTCCCCTTAAAGGTGGTAGTTTTTTGACAAACATATGAAGTATAAAATCAGTAGACTCCGATTAAAAAAAATAAGAAAGTTATAAGCCATTAAGTAAAAAACGTCTATATTATTTATCATACAAAGTTAATTTAATTCAGTTTGTAGGTATGGAAAATAAAATGGTTTTTGTTTCACTTAGTGGCTTATAGGTTGCTTATTTTTTCGGAGAATCTTCACCATATTAAGCTTCGCTTATTCATCACAAAATTATCTTTTGGGTGTTAAGACTACAAAGAAATTTTTAAAATCATTTTTCTTATTAATGAAGCAGCTTAAAATGAAATTCATAAAATTATTCCAAGCTACAGCCGAGGTAGAAGGATAAAAAATGAGTAGAAATTTTTCTTAATATATTTGTGCAACATGCAACCTCCTGGAGGTATTCGAAGTCAATTAGATGACGTTTTTTCTCCTTCATACATCGACGCTCCATCCTATGGTATATATCGAGCCGTCTAACAGTATCACTTAATGATTCAATTGAATCTCAAATTTCATAAAATTTAAGTATTTTTCATCTAAAGTGATTATATAGCCTAAGGTTCGTAACGTTATATTCCGAAAGAATTAGACATGATCAGGTCTCGGACTTTCATGCAACTAAAAATGCACCTAAAAATGAAAAAATATGCGCAAAAATATGCATTTACATCTACGAGCAAAGTACCAAAACTGTAATATAATGAAAACATTTTTTTTTTAATTTTTTGTTATTTTTATAGAAAACCACATAAAACAAACATAATTGGGTCTATTATTTAATGCAAAAGAACTTTAGTTGCGTTGCCAGTCGGTAACTGAATATTATTGATTGCCAGAAAGGCACCAAATAGCAACCGAAATTGACAGCTCTCAGTTGCCAGTTGCCATCAGTAATATCATTTTCAGCAACTGGCAGCCCAACTGAGGCTCGGTTGCCGTCCATAATGGGCCTCTTAATATTTTTTTTCAAAAATTGAAAAATATGCAGTGAAAAAATTTTTATAACTCCAAAAATATGCAGTTATTGCCAAAATATGGAAAAATATGCACTTATCATCAAAATATGCAAAAATATGCAACTACAAATCGAAGCCAAACTACTTAAAATTTGATAATTCTCATAGATAATTATTCAATACGTCTTTATGTAATACCACAAAAAAAACATGCATTTGCATGAAAGTCCGAAACCTGCCTCCTTATTCTGTAACTCGCTAAAATTAGATCTCTATCGCTAAAAATTTATAAAGTCAATTTATCAATTTTTGGGTACGAATACAATTTTGCAACGTCTCTTGCTAAATTAGGCAATGTCTTGAAAATTTAGTCCGCCGAAATTTCGTTGTTTTATGTCATCGCCAAAATTTTTTAATTTTGTGCTTGTTCAGCATTTTAGCGATCGAGATTAACTTTAGCTTTAGCGAATTACGGAATAAGGGGGCTGCACATGATTAATATTCCAAGGAACCAGGGAAAAATCAGCATCAATCTAATTTTCAAGGTACACAGCAGAACATCATCAGCGCTCATGTTAATCTCATGTTTCATTAAGAAATCTGCAAAATGCATTCGAAAGAAAGACAATTTTGATTGGATACCTCCGTAGTGTAGTGGATAGTGTGCTAGACTATTAAGCGGATAGTCGCAAGTTCAATTCCTGCCATGACCCTGGGTGTTTCTGGAGAAAAGCCAAAAATGCTTAAGCAGTATGTGTGTTTGTTTTTCTTTACTCCACTTATTCGATTAATCGAGCTGAATTTTTGCTTCGTGGAACATCATTTTACTTAAATTTTCCAATTAATCGAGCAAACATTATTCGAGTAAATACCCACCCAGTAGGTAGATATTATGCACCGGTCTAGCTCCTTATTACAAGGACAAAATTGAAAATAACATTTTCATTGAAAAATTTAATTAAAAATATTTTTGACTTTAAATAATTTTTCAAAAAAAAAATTTTTTTTAAAAAAGAATTTAAAAAAATATTTACCATTTTGCTGATGTTGTTGGTTGTTTAAAATAATCCGTTATTTTTGTTCAATTCACGAAAACAAAACTGATGAAATTGATAAGATCTGCAGCAAAATAATCCAATTCGTTTAGAATATTTTTCTGAGGGCTACAGTTTGTTCTATAATTAACTTTTTGAATTTTTTTTTTCGTTGCACTGTACAATCACTATTCAATTAATAATATTGAAAAAAATTTTGTTACTTGTTGAATATTGTTGCAATTTTTATTTTTATGCTTATAGGTATATATTTCTTGTTGTTGTTTTTTTATAACTGTCACAGTATGTTTTTTTTTATATTTAGTTATAAACTTCTTTTAGTTATAATTTTTGCAATATGACTTGTCATATTTTTTGCAATTTTTGTTTTTGTTGCTTTATGTTTTCAAACATAATTTTCATAAATGTCATAGTAAACAAGGAAAACAAGTAGAGCAAAAGAAAGACTGTAGAACTTCAAACACAAATGAAATAAACTTTGAAACAAACAAAAAAAAACACCAAAATTTTAGATTCTAAAACACTTAAAATTTTTTTTATAATTATTTAAAATAATTTGTTTTAAAAATGTAGTTATTTGTGGTTTTAATTTAAATGATTGTGTTGAGAAATTATTAAGTGGTTTTGTTTGTTAATAAATTTTTCTTATTACAATTTCTTCTCCGTTTTAAAATAATTTTTAATTATTTTTTTTTTCTATTTGCTTTATTTTGGCCGCTCACGCTTGTTTGCTGTTGCACGTTTAGTCAATGACTAAGGGCGCGCAATTCGAAAAAAAATTTAAATCAACACAATATAACCAAAAATAAAACCAACAACAGCACTAAGCACATTCACAAAACAATTGAAAGAAAATAAAATGTAAAACAACACACACAATCAACGGTACGAACTAAATCCCAGTTAGCATTTGGAAGATTGTTTTAGCAAAAATCACCAAACTGAGTCTTTTAAGACTTCCTTAGATGATCAAAAAGCGATTAATCAAAATTACTACCGCAAACAGGGCTGGCTAACAGATTAGGCGTTCAGACCGCAGCTTATGGGAATTGTCATCACAAAAAAGGATGAAAATGTTCACTTGGGTTTTTGATTGGGGTTTTTTTTTTGGAAATTCCTTAAAAGCTTCGCTCCTTTGATCTATAATTAAAATTACTTCTTCTAAAATATTTTTTTTAACTAACACACATACTGCTCAAGCCTTTTTCGGCCTTTTCTGCAGAAACACCCAGGGTCTTGGCAGGAATCGAACCTGCGACCCTAGTCTAGTCTAATAGTCTAATAGTCTATCGCACTATCCGCTACACTACGGGGGTACCCGTATATACATATATTGCAGTGTTGTCAGATTAGAGGATTTATCCCCAAATCCGGAATTTTTTTTTTTTAATGGGGATACAATATTTGGTTTGGGGATCATTTTTATGCTTTGAGGATTTTAGGAACTTTTTACGGATTTGTATTTACATTATACTCGTATATTTTTTTTTATTTCTTCGATTATTTTAATTTCAATACATACTTTGCATATCAACGAGCAACGCTTGCAATGAACGCAATAAAAACAAATATAATTAACAAAATCCAGTATGAATTTACGAATTGCTCGAATCTCTGTTGAAAATTAATATGCATTTTAAAAATAATGCAATTTATTGTTACAATTATGATCCATGTCTAGAAATGGTGAAATTGCTTAACACTAAAAGTATGTACCAAACTTTTGCTTTAGACAGTGATAAAAAAGATTTGGACTCCGAACTTTTTTTATTAATCAACTTAAATAATGGGCTAGAAATATTTATCGAGAGCCTATATCCAATAAATGCCAACTCAAAAAGCTAACTTCTGAAGAGAGGCAAAAGTCTTGTTATTTTGCTTATTATTGTAAAATAAACAATATACCTTCCATAAGATGATTTGAGTATTCTTATTAATTAATACTATTGCAAAAAGTTTCATATTTTGCACTTGTGCACTAAGTGCACCTCTTGGTCTGTCTGGACCACGAGATCATATGATACATTTGCAATAACTGTATGTAGTAGAATAATAATACAAATTTAGTTTATTAAGTTAAAAGTTCAAGGCCATTATTACAACTTGGCAATAGTTAAAGACAGGTTTTGTCAGACAGATAAACATTTTAACTTGATTACAACGTTACTTCAACTGAAAGTGAGCAACAAGTTAAAGGCAAGTTCATCCTCCCTGGTAGGTTGAAGTAAATTTGTAATAATGATAAACTGATTATCCGTCTATCAAAATCTTGTCTTCAGCTATTGCCGAGTTGTAATAATGGTCCTTAGTATATTTCTTCTTGGTTTTTTTAGGTATTCTTATTGTTGTCAGGTGTATTTAGTGGTGAAAACGTTGTAGAACATCGTAGGGTTAT